>WBNP01004191.1:148814-182369 GCA_013401095.1 Passerina amoena | reverse complement strand
TAACTCATTTTTTTTTATGAGCTGCACTTCCTTCCAGTTGGAATCCTGCTGAAATTCAAGTTGTTTTTTTCAGCAGAAATGTTTTTTTTTCTTAATATATCCTGGATGGTTGCTACACATTCTCTATCTTTACAGTTGCTTCTGCAGTCATTAAAAGCTGTGTCATGGATTTGTACTAAATAGCTTTACAAGCAGAACATCATGTACAGTGCAGGTATGACTGGCTATTAAAGAGAGAAAGAGGCTGCTAATGATGGTCTGATTTTCCACCTTGGGGCCCCTACTTGCATATCTACAAATGATGCATTCGTACCTGGTGGAGCCCATTGAGTGAAAAGTCTGATTTTGAGTGAAGATGGAGACAATTAAACTGATATTTATATAAGTAAAATTGCTCACGGTGAATCAGTTTTTGATTAGCCAAAAGAAGGTGATTAAAAAGACTTGTTCAAGTTACAGCCCTACGAACACTGTTTTCCCTGAAAAAGTATTCTGTCTTTCTTTTTTTGTCAGCGTTTATGGTAATAGAGGATATTTGTCTGGAAATTTGTAATAAAATATTAGCATTCATCTGTTTAAGCTGTTTATTGCCCAAAGGCAAAGCACCATTTTTTGCTGGCTGCCTCATGAGTGTTTCTGAGTTTAAGTTAATGAGATGGTGCATAGGTTAATGAGGTTTGTGTCTGGGGAATACCTAACTTTACACATCCCTTGTAATTAATAACGACAGCTTTGCCATTCTGAAATCTGCTTCTTCACTTACTCATAGTTATGAAACAAATATCAAAACAAGGTAAATAAAATTACCCAAGACACAGATACAATAAGAAAATTAAGATTGATAAATATTTGTACCTGAAATGACCTTTATTTTTTGTTCTTAAATATTGTTACTATTTTTATATCTACCTACAAGCTTCTTCTCTTATGTTCCCTTCCAGTTGAGTTCAAAGCTGTTTGAGCTGTTTCTTCTAGATATTCTACATGAGGAAATTTTAATCCTCATAGACAAATTTACTTATCTGGAGGAGTTTGATATTAGATTTGATTTTGATTTAGTTGATATAGAAAGGTAGGTACATCCTTTTGTTCTGGTTACAGAAATTGCAGGTGCCTCATGAAAATATTTTGGGTAGATGAATTGCATACTTGGTGTCTTTATTTTTTTTTTATATTTTTAATGATCTAATTTTAAACCTAGTTGATTTAAAATTTAAAGTAAAGACAATAGTTCTCTAAGTGGTCAAGTAAAAGAAATGTGACTTTTCATGGTGATATGTCTCATGGTTGGATTTCCTGGTGTCTTGGAGACCACCAAGAATTGTAGTAATAAGGAAAAAAAAAGGCACCAAAGGCACTGCCAAGGACTGAAGTGTCAATCTTTTCCTAGGATTTCTTACTGTTCTGGAAGAATTACCATGTCAAAAATAACAATCAAGCTGAGAAATTAGCAAAAGCAAGAAAATTTTTTCCAGCTGCCTGATGTTTAATAGAACAAACACAGATTATTTAATGGTCTTTTAATCTCTTTGCCATAAAATAGTCCCAGAAAATGTTGTTTGGCTAGGATAGATATTTGGCTTCTTTTCATCTGCTTATAAACAGAAAAATTTGAATCACAAGGTATTTCTGATTTTTTTTTCCTTCATGCCAAATGCATTTGAAATCTCTGCAATATGTTTTTAAAAATACTGGATGGCAAAATTAAGTCTTTTTACACCATATGTCCTCTTTTCACTTGCCAAAACTATTTCTACACCTTCCAGCAAACCATTACATTACACTCAGCTGAAAATAAAAAAAAATCTCTCTATGGATTGAGTCTGCAAACATCAGATATCAGATCCAAAAAGATCAGTTTAGTAAGAGACTGGGATTCAAAATACCATTTTTTTTCTCCCTGCCTCATAAGAAAATTAAATTTTATTGCAAGGGGTGATGATGTTTGTTACTTGTTGATGTAATTCACAGAGGTATTTCTGTTCACTTCTGGAGATGAAATTGTTAGTCAGGAAATTTGTATATAGTAACAGAAGTCTTACTGTAAAAAAAAAAAAGTAAAAGAAAAAAAGAATCGGGTGAAGATTTACAAAAAAAAGAAAAAAGAAAAAATGGAAAAAATGTAAAAAAGTAAAGAAAAAAGTACGAAATTATGCTAAATATAAAGCACATATTTCAGCTATCACTCTAGTTATTAAGCACTGTCATGACTACACAATCAAATGCAGTGGGCTACAGATATTAATCCTGTTGAATGTGACTGTACTAGAATTAGCTGTGATATTAGGAAAAAGTAATATCCATTGGTAACTTTTTCAGCTTTCAGCTTTATCTTTCATTCCTTTTACAGAGAAGACTGGCACAGTAATTGATTGGACAAGCTCATTTTTTGCCATTTGTTCATTATTCATGCAGGCATTAATTAAAAAGGACCAATTTCTACCTATTCTTTTTCTGTAGCAACCCATACATTAAAAATAGAATGTCATGTTTCTTTCCCTGTTTTTTTTTTGTTTTGTTTTTATCATAGAGCTTCTAAAGATTGCTAGAATTGTTATATTTTCATTAGAGTTCTAAAATTAAAACTTAGAAATTTGGTATTGGAATACACATGTACAGGTCTCCTCTTGATTATTTTCAAATTGAGTTAAGTCTAGAAAACTGTATAAAATACTGATGCAGCTGAAGACATTTCATTTGCTACCACTTCATCCACTTCATCCTCTCCATTTCTCCTGCTCTTCCTAAAGAAATTTCCTAAATTTTCTTGATCACAGTGAAAACATTTTGAAAACACTTAATGTGCTCACTTTGAGGATAAGAATCTCTGCTTAAAAATTTCTGGGAAATTTTTATTTTCAATGAAAAAACTGGCACAGGTCTGTAATATTATTTAAGCCAAGTGTAGCAAACAGTGAAATTCCTTGTCCAAACTATTTGGAAATTTATTCAGCACTCATTAATATATTTTATTTATAACAAAGCATAGAAGAAGATGAAGATTTTCTACCAATAAAAAATAGAGTATTTCTGATAAGTATTGAAAGTTGTTTTCACCTCCACTGGGCTTTGTCCACCATGTTATCCAGAAAGAAATTTATAAACACTCCTTATTTAAAAAGGCAGAATTTTACAACAGTTTTGTCATGGGTGGAAATTATTAATAAGGTAGGAAGGTGAGAAGAGCTCATTCCACTTCTAGGTTCTTTGTTTAAAAAAAAATATATATATTTGGACAGGAAAGAAAAACAACATGTCAAAATGAAAATTATAAGAGAACGTTCATTGTAAAAAAATTTAAAAATTAAGTCCTGAAATACATTTGACAGAATATATGTGGCCTGGACGGAAAATGTAACTGCATGAAATAATTATAGTTATAAGAGATGAAAATTCACTTGTGTTGAATTTAAACCTTTAGTTACTGGATGCTTTTTATGTTCAGTGGAGACCTGTAGCTACAGTCTGAAAAACAGACTGCATCTTAGCAGCCTTCAGCTGTAAGAATTATTTATTCTCCCACAAGGTAGGAGTGAAACTCACAGATAGATTTAATGCAGAGAGTATCTTGAGAGCCCAGCTTTCAAAAAATTAGGTACCCTTTAATTCTGTTCCATTGAAGAAATTTAAATTAGACAGTGCAACTGTGAAGGTTTCCTGTTTCTAAAGAAAAAGTGGTTCACCCAGAACAAGAAAATATTAGATTATTGTTGTGATTTTTGAAATTAATTGAAGTTAACCAGTCACCCAAGTTTATTGAATTTTGAGGTATGTTAAATTTCACTCTTGGGAGGGTGGCAGATGGGCTAGGTTAGCCTGTTATAGTCTTCCATGACTAAATGTCATTGATGACATCTCTGTATACAGGACTTTTTTAAAACATAATCAACCCAAAAAAAAAGCCTTCTCTAGGTCTCATCTCTTGTAAAATTAATAACAGCAAAACCTACAGGAACGTCTTAATTTTGTAAAAGTATAGAAATATTTTTTTCTGTATTCCTGAAGCATTTTACAGTGATATGTGACAATTTGGTGTTTTGGTGACCTCTTGGAACAAGGTGATTTTTATTTAAAGAAGGTAGTAGCAGTTTTCCAATTACAGAGGTGTAAATTAATCAAATTTTAGATACTGCTGCTTGACAGGAACCAGATGAGTGACTGCAACAGGGACAGTGAATATGTGGAGCCTTGAATTCTGCTCTGAGTCCCCTGCTGTGAATACTTCTTTACTGACCTGGAAAACAGAAATGCAAAGAGTAGTGAATGTGCCACAAAATACAGGCATCTGATATAAATTTAGTATTTAATACTTGCACATACACAGCTCCAGAAATAGAAGCCTTGATACCTTCCTCTAAGTTCTAGGCAGGAAGAATTTTACCATTCTCTGAAAAAATCCAATGTGTTGAAACAAGTTTCCATCCAAAATCTTCATATACACTATTGAGTTCACATTCTTGAACATTTTTGTGCCCAAAAATCAACCAACATGTCAAAAGAATTGACTTCTTTTTCCATATTTCAAGTAATTTTTCCATCAGTGTGAACATTTTCATTAGTGTTTTTGTCTGGCACTCCACAAAAGCTGAGGTTATGTGAACAGAAAGACTTAAAAGTCTTTGGACAAACCCGCCAAATAAAATAAAATAAAATAAACTACAAAAAAATCCCAAACCCAGTCCAGCCCAAACCAAAAAACACTCCCAAAAAAAGAGCAAACAAACAAAAGCAAAAATCCCTAAAAAGCTCACAACCAAACACTAAAAAAAAACCAACAAGAAACCAAAAAACACAAACAAACAAACCCAATGAAACAAAAAACCTCAACCAAAAAAAACCAACGCAAAAGTCCAAAAAGTTGAATATGGGTTTTTCACACCTCTTTTGCTCATGTAGATGGAGAAAAGCATTATTGATGATTTTCTTTTTAGTTCTATTTTTAATGTTTCAAAAATGTTATCAGGGTGGCAGATTAAGGCAGGGTATGAAAAATTCCAGCCTCTCTTGCTGCTCTAATTGAAGTAAAATAGAATTTTTTTCTGGCTGATCAAAATAAAATATGTGGGTGAACAATAAAAAAAATGTTTCTGCATATTTGTCATATTTGTGGACAAAAGGAGAGTTTGGAAAAAGGCAAGTAATGCAGAAGAAGATATAAAAGCCAATCACATTGGGCAAACATATTTATGTTCATATTGTGCTGATTGAATCCAAAAATCCAGTATATCTAGATTTTTCAGTCAATGAAGGACACGGTGATTACTCTTACTTTTTTTTTTTTTTTGCTTATGACTGACAGACTGACTTTGTTGTGCTGCATTTGTTATGGATGGGGGCATGGAAAGCAAGAGATTTCATAAAAATGAAACACATTTAGTGAGGAGAACTGAAGAATTCCTTTTTTTAGAAGAAGTATCTCTTACAATTGCATTTTGGAAAGCAAAATTTTTTCCAAAGAAAGTTTCAGGACTGTTAGCTAAAGTGAGTGTTGAAAGACAGGGGAATCTCACTAGCTTTGTCTTAAATAAAAGTTCTTGACTAGACAAGTTGATTTCAGAATAAAGCAAAAATTTTGTAGCTTTGTTCCTCTGTGGCAATACTGTTCACTATGTGGTAATTGCCCATACGCTTTAGTTTGCCTAATTTTAAAAAGAAGTACTTTGGAATTGAAATGTAATAAATATAAATTCATGTCAACTGAAGCATTCTGCAAGATCATATTGAGGGACACTTTTAGCAGAGCAACTATAGGTAATAGGTAATATTGCCTATCACTCCTGCCTTGGTTATTGCCTATCACTCCTGCTGTGGTACAAATATGTTTATTTTTTATATATCCCTCCATTTTTCATAAGATTTTTCTAGATTTTTGAACAATACTTTTCGGCTCCTGGACAATTAGATCTTTGTAGTTATCCTATCAAAAAAAAACCAAAAAACCCAAGAGTCTGATTTGAATAGTGCACATTAAAATGCACACAGTTCTTAAACTACCTATTAGTATGATAATTGCAGTACTCTGCACTTATAGGCTTGGAAAGAACAGCTATTATTAAACATGAATCTGGTGGTGGCATCACATAATACATGCTAACCACCACAGAAAAATAGATTATCTTACATTAATTACTCAGATTCCTCTAAAAAGGCTCACAGCATTTCTCTCTTCCAGCAGACATGACACAGGCACAAGGGATGCTCTTTTTCATTTGGAGGCACTTAAAATATGTTGAAGAGGGGATGTCAAAATAGGGCACAGGCCTTAGGGGTTTTATCTTGCCTTGTTCTAAGCACAAGAGCTACTACACAGCCACACTTTGAGTGAATTGCTCACGTTCCCCACTCTACTGCCAGAAACATCTCAAGCTAATTTTGGAAGGTCCTCAGGTATAAATATGCCTTTGAGATACTTGTTTCAAAATCTCAGGTAGGGTGCTGAGTAACATCTGCTGCTATGGGAGGGTCAAATATTGCATTGTGAGTCAAACTGTAAAAAAGATGTCCTCTCAAGTGACAGGAAAACCTCAGAAAAAGCAAACTGCTTTCTGTAAAATCTGTAAATTTCTGTAAAAAAAAAAAAGAAGAAAAAGTAAATATCTGACTGTTTCGACTGTGAAGGAGATAATGTAAAAACGAACACATCCTCAGCCTATGGAGAAAGCAAAGAGACCACAAAAAATACAGCTGCTGAGAACTGCAAAACCCAATCCTAACTGGGTACCTGCACAGGCTTTGTGGATGTGTGGGTCTGTGGAGCTCAGATCATCTCAGAAAGACTGACATTTTCCAGCTAAAAATTGCCCAAATTTCTAAATGTTCTCCAGCAGGGGAAATTCTTGGAAGTTGGCCTCTGAAAACCTGTGCCTACTTTATAATGCAAATTAAACCAACAGGTTATTAAGTAGAGGATCATATTTTCTCATAAATGAAATACAGTACATTAGTACCACACTTTCCTGATTTTATGGAAATGCCCAAGATTACTCCTGTTGGTTTATTTGCAGAGTGGGAGCATTAAAATCTTAGTTGAAATGTATGCACAGAGCAAGCATTTTATTAGCTGCTTTCAACTCCTCTTGCAATTCAGCTTCAAGGACAATACAGGAGTTTTAATTCTACCAGATTCGATAATCCAAACTTTCAATCAAGATATTCAATTAATGTTTAATAATGATACTATATATGTATATTCTTATAATTATGTGGTTTACATTTCTTATTCATTTTTCTTCAGAAAAAAAACCAAAACAAAATCAAACAAACAAAACTCGCTCACATCTCCCATTTTGGCAAAGACCACCCCAAATCCACACAAGATTCCCTCTCCAGAAGACAGAATCATTTTAACAGTTTTGATAAAGTTTTCAGATCTTTCACAGGTTTCTTACCTGCCTGGATCTGAAAAAAAGAATCAAGCCTGTAGAAAGTTTGTTCATCTATCTACACCCATGGAAATAATTATACTTACATGGAGTCATGGTAGTTCATAGAAATTTTCTTGCAGTTATTTAAACCTGTCCAGCCTAACTCAATAAAGTCTAAAGGAAAGAAGATTTAGGGATGAGAGACACTTAGATTTTGCATGCTGAGATGGCTGGACTGATTCTGTGTTAGGTGGTGCAGCTTAAGACCTAAAATCTGAAAATTTTGAATGTGTTTACAAAATTAAGGACTGAAGGCCTATTTACGAGCTCCATTTAGAGCAATTTCCTTCACTCAGCTAACAAAATGCAATTAGCAGCCATCTAACTACAAGTTACAAGCCCCAGATATTATATTCAAACTCTCTGGGTGAGTTTATTAGCACAGGCACTGGTTTCACAAGAAGTCCAGGCCTTGTACAGGCCTGTGTGCGACCGACTGCACAGGCCCACAGGACAGGCCCAACACGGAGGAGGGGAGCTTAAAAAACAATTCCTGATTATGATTCCACTGTGCTGTGCAACAGGGCAAACTAAATGGTAACAGTATTTTCTGTCCTTCAAAACTGTGAGGTAAATTGCCACAGTGGAAGTGTTCCTGTGGGGCAGAGCTCCAGGAGCAGGGGTGTAAACCTCCTGCTGTGGGACCTGTGAGTCATTTTATTTCTGCCATAAGGAATCCTTGTATCAAGAGTTAGGGGAGGAGAACATGAGGGAGAAAGAGGTAAAGTGCAGGGAGATGGTAAGTCCTTGACAAGCTCATTTCCAGCTTTGATTTTCTCTGATCTATCTTCAGGAAAATATTGGGTCAAGTACTTGTCCTCACTACAATCAGACATTTAAATTGGGGTTTTAAAATTCTGATCTGTATTTGAATGAATTAAAAAAATTGCTGTGTTTCTAATCATGAAAATTGCATTTGCTTTTGGGTTGTATGCGATTTTCCTGTTGCCATGATTCTTGACTTTGGGATATGTAAGCTTATGTAATACCAATTTAAAGGAAAACTAGGGCTTTAGGAACAGCTTCATTTTAGGAGTGAGCCTTCCCTTTAGCACCACAAAGTTTTAAGGAGTCAGGCAAGAGGAAGTCTGTTCGGATGCTGCTAAATTGTGTTTGTAAGTAGTTTTATGTCTTAATTTTACAAACAAATATTCTTTAGTTATTAAATTGCATGTTGTTTCTTAAATCACTTAGGTGTAGAGATCAAAGTTGCAGGAGACCCAAAAAAGCATCAATATCTTTGTCTTGTGTAACAATCTTAGGATACAAATAGAATTATTTTTGGTGAAAAATATTTCAAAATCTTTAACGTTCTGATGCCACGGGATTAAAATCAAAATAAAGCCTGGAGTTTGGGAGATCTTTCACTGGGGATATAGCCAACAGCATTGCAAAGGAGAGAAATACCTAAGGCTCACACATGAACTGCACAAGAATGAGAATAATAGTGAAATATATCCATTAAATACTGATTTAACCTGTGGAGGATACTGCTCTCTTCAAACAGAAACATAGAAATGGATTTTCCTTTCATTCACAGTCTCTCTTAAGAGAGATGGAAACCAAATAATGCTTGACTCAGATTGTAATGTTCTCTTGATTATTTGAAGAGGTGTGTTACTAGAATAAATGTGGCTATCACTGTTTAAATATTTAAGTAATTACATTTAATAACATAAACATTGGCCTTAGTGCCATTGGATACATGTAAGAACTGAAAGTAAAGCAAACTGAAAGCCACTGATGAATGAATAATGATGGTTCAGAGAGAAAAGGAGCAATGGATTTTGAAACATTTTTCTCTAATGGAAATAAACATTGAGTGGCTTAGCCAGATTCCCAAATCTGCAAGCGACACTCCCCTAGGCTCCACAAGCTGCTGCTGGGTAATGGATCAAGATCTTTACCATTAACCTACTGTGAAAACAAATACAAACCTGGCAGCTGAGCCTTTAACAGTTTGGGTAGTTTATTTCTCATCTATTCTGTCAAAAATATCTGTCATTATGAAATATCCCTCAACAGAGAAGCACAAAAGTAGGCATCTTTCAAACTTCATGAGAAACAGAGGATCATAATACAGGAAGGGCTGCTTAGGGAAAATATTTGTCAGAAATCAGCCAAAAATGCACAAACCAGTATGTGTCAGGTGCAGAAAAGAATTAAACCTCTGGAATAAAAATGCAGGCTGAAGAGGTAATTAGAAAATGATGCAACACATCAAGAGAAGAAGGGAAAACGACCATCATGCAAGCTGTCTTCATTCTAGGAGAGTAAGTGTCCTCTCACTTAATTTTAAATCTAAGTGTCACCATTTCTGGAAACAAAAAAAAAACCCAAAAAAAGGAACAGTGTTGTGTGGTCCCCAGGATGAGGTGAGAGATGGGAATTTGACTCCATGTTCTCAGAAGGCTGATTTACTATTTTATGATATTATATTATAGTATATTAAAAGAAATTATATACTAAAACTATACTAAACAATAGAGAAAGGATACGGACAGAAGACTAGAAAAGAATGATAATAAAAATCCATTACTGACCAGAATCCTGACATGGCTGGACTGGGATTGGTCATTAAGTTAAAACAATTCACATGCTGGGTAAACAATTCTCCAAATCACATTCCAGAGGAGCAAAACAGGGAGAAGCTGAAGCTTCTCATCTTGCCAGGAGAAGAAATCATGGCAAAGGGATTTTTCATACAATATCAGGGTTACAACACACTGTTATGCTTTTATGTTCTCAACGCAATATTTTTTTTTTTTTGTGAAATCTTGAATAGGCCTTTTTTCAGGAGGTGAAGACAAATTTTTGGATCACCTAACTGTTCCTCTCAGCAGCCACAGGATTTAAATCATGGGTAAGCGATTCAGCTGGATAAGTGACTAAAACCTCAAATGCTCCCTTGCTTTTACCAAACCCACTAAATAATGTCATTAATCAGTAGCTATTTTCATGCTATTGATATCTGTTTGTCAACATTTGTTGTGTAAATACATATTAAAGCAAATTGCCTCAATTTTGGAACAAGCAGGAGGCTTTCTGTTGCTTTTCCTGGTGGTTTCCCGTAGCATCACAGTTTTGGGGTAGATGGTGTGTAAAAGGCTTTGAGACCTTCAGAAACTGAATAACCCTCTGCTGGCATTTACAGAAAATGTTAAATTACTGTGACTTTGTACATTGCAACAGCCCTCAATTACTGATTTGTAGGAAAGCACACAGCACAGAAAATTCTGTATTGGAACTGCCTGAGGCCATGTAAATATATAAGAATGTGAGAACATTTTGTCGATCGGCATCTGAGGCAGAAATGTCTTTTAAAGGTCATGCAATTTTTTTCCTTTCTCCTTAAGTTTCTTTTCTTTTAATTACATTATTTTAGTTTGGACATGGCATACATTAAGAAAAAGCCTATAAATAAATGAAAGTTTATATAGACAAAGAAAAAAGCATTGGAGATATGTAATGCCTCAATTTGTCATGGGTTATTTCTTTGTTCCATATACAATGCCAGAGACTTTCTTGTTACTATTACTCAGACAATTCAATGTTTCTTAATAAATGAGGCTGCCTGTGGTCGAACAGCCTCTTCCCTTTCTAGGAATAGCATGTTTATAATTTTACAGTTCCCAAATGGTACTAATTAACATCCACCCAATTTCACTGTCATATGAAGGAAGAAATAAAAAGAAAAGAAAACAACCAAAACTACAAATCAAGTACTCATAGAAATTCTAAGAGTTACTCTGGAGAAGAAAAAAAAAATCCATGCAAGAATCCCTGCTGGACAAATATATATTGGTATGGTTTAAGGAGCTCTCAAAAAACAGGCTTAATAAATAAGGGTATCAAGGACACAAGCAAAAGAAGAAATGGGATTTCCAGTGTGCCTAGGGGAGAAGGAATACAAGCAAGAAAGTAGTGGCTTCTGTCTCCAGAAAGAATGCCTTCTTTAGCCATGGCTAATTCCAAAGGGAAAATCAAATGCTGCTCCTCTCTTTGTGTCAGGTTTATCTTTCTTCTTCCTTGTGTGCCTTGATCAAGAAAGCAGAGGTTTTCTTATTTAGATTGTTATCCCTCGTTTCAAGTTGTAGCACTTCAAAGTGAACATGAGCACTTTCCTCAGAGCTGTGATTTCAAGCTGCAGAAGTCACCAGGGCATGCTCAGCTGTGAGTTTATATTTAATTCACATCCCAAAGGCTTTGCTCATAAGCAAAGTGCTGAAGTGTTATGCTATTTTAATAGAAAGTTTTGATTTAGAGAAAGGGTTTTCCAGGACCTGGCCAGGCAATCTTATTTAAACCATAGCCATATGACCAAAATATGGTGGTTTGTGGGTTTTTTTGGTGTTTATTTGTTTGGTTGGTTTTTTCCATAAACCTAGACAGGTTTAGTTAGGATATCCTTTTGTACCAGTGTTGAATCACTAAACCATGAATATCACTCTATGTGAAATGATCTCTGAAGGAGTCTTACTGAATGCTGAATTGCTGATTACCAAAATTAACATTCATTTATTGTTTCCATTTATTTCTAAAACGAAAATTTAAACGGTTTAAAAAAAATTATATATGTATTAAAAACTGTAGCCTTTCCCTAATTATGGGATTTTTTGCTGAGGGCAGTAATCATCAGTCACTCAGAATCACACAAGTCAGTGCTGTGTAAGAGCAATAAACACCAGCCTGCCTGTTTAGAGGGAGAGTGCTGGCTCAGTGCTGCTCTGTGGCTATCAGTAGAAAGCTTTCCTGTTCGAATTAGATGGATATTGGAAGTGTCCTACCTTTGACTTTAAATCAGTGGCACAGACATCTGTTAGAGTAGCTTGTTTGGCTTCTCCACAAATGAGAACTGCAGGGGTGGAAAACAACATGAGCTGAGATTATTTGCTCAGAGAATCGCTGTTTCCAATTTTTCTCTCTGTCAGTTCCAAGCTGTGTTTTATGTGCAGCGCAGTCTCCTCCAATCCTTTGATATACTGCTATTTGCATTGCTCTGGAACTGTGTTTAGAGACTCTGCCCAAGAAGTGAGCAAGAAGCAGACAGGTAAAATATTCTGGAGTTTTCCTACAGGAGCTTCTGTGCACTGTAGCGTTTCAAAGCAGCAGTGTGGCCACAACCAGTAATTACTTTTGCAGATGACAGACACAAACTGGATACATGTTGAATAGATATGATTTGTTTGCTCAACAGCAAAAAATCAAATTATGGGGTTTTTTTGCTAATCTAAATTGGTTTTGGTTTATCTCCCCTCCTACCTACAGTTCTCTTAGCAGGGAATAAAGGGAGGAGGAATTTCTTCAGTGGAATAAATGTCAAGGCTTGCAGAGGGTTCAGGGAGGTGTTGGATCACCTGGAGGTGTTCAACAAACAGTGGCATTCGGTGCTATGCCCTGGTTGACAAGGTGGAGATGGGTCAAAATTGGAATTGCCCATCTTGGAGATTCTTTTCCAACCTCATAGATTCTGTGATTTCTATATATTTCAAAATCCAATTCTTCAAAAGTGTCTGGTAGGGAAGAGTTTCTCATTGGTTTATGTTCTGAGAGGGGGGCACTTTGTTCTCTTTTATATAATCCCTGTATCAGCATTTTCAGGAGCAAAGTGAAAGAATTGCCTGCTGTGCAGAGGCTACTTCTGCTGGGCAGGGTTGGTAAATATCTATTTGTATTTTTTTATATACAAGAACATGGTCCTAGGTCTTTTTGAATATACTACAAAAAACTTGAGGCATCCTAATCTCCCTTTATGCAGCTCAAGGTTCATGTTTCCCTGTGTGCTGTCAGGAGGACTTTCTAGCTGATTATCTCTAACATTCCTGTGAAAGTATGTGACAGTGATATAGATATTAATGCTGAAGGCAAGCACTCAGGACATGTGGATAAAGCCATTTTTCTCCCTGCTGTTTTATTGCTGTTGAAATACATTCAGTAACGATTTGGTGCCAAGCCAAGTTGGAAGTGTTGGTTCACTCCAAAGGCAGACATCACTCCAAGTTCTCAACTTCTCTGCTTCTTAAAGACAGTCTCAGGCTGGCTGACTGGAGCTGGTTAAACATTGACAGACACAATCTGGAGGCTTCAGAAGCGTGCACTTTCATCAGCAGTGCTCTTCCATACACATCTTCTAAATTTATCTCCATTTCTGGGCCTCCTGAGATGTGAATATCAATCAAATCTTACTGGAACAGATATCTTCTGCCACAGCAGTCCCATATACTATCCCAAAAGCTCAAATCAATTGTGTTAGAGGATCCACTTTTTTTACATTTTTTTTTTTTCCTTTTTTTTTTTATGGGCAGGAGCCCATACTGCTCACTTAATCTGGTCCTTCCCTGAGCTCACCCAAGCAATTGTTTCCCCTTATCTGTTCCTATATTTCCTATGCTTTATGCCATAAAATGTTAGTGAGGTCTTCACAAGGTGGGTTTTTTTTTTTGGTATAGTTGTATGAATTCTTGTAAAATTGGTGGTCATGTCAATGCATACATAGATATGCAGAGTATGTAGTTTTTGTGGTTATGGAAGATATAATTACTTACAAAGAGATGAAAAGAGGGTAAAACTAAAATAAATAAAATGTTGAAAACAAAACTATGGGAGGCCTAATATAAGCTTCATGCTTCTAAACTACAACTCTTAGGAAAAAATGAGTGAGTGAATGAATGAATAAATATATAAATAAAATGCTGCCGTGCACCCCTTTATACCTCAGCCTTTGGTTCCTTCTTCTAAGTGCAAGCTTAAAATACTATTATTCCTTCTATAGCTATTCTTTCTTTTTTAAAATATTTTTTGAGATACTTCAGGTAACTAGCCTGTAAATAAAAAATTTCTAAGAGCAAAGGAACAAATTAGCCACCAATTCTTTATTTTATCAAGAAGAAGTCTGCAGCAGGAGCACTGCTTTCCCTTTCAGCAATGGGGTCATGGAAGAAATCATTTGTCCAGCAATTTCCATAGCTCAGGAATTAGGAAAGCCAGAAGGCCTGAAATTGAAGTTATATAATGCAATGAAAGAATATGATTGTGTTCTGTTCACACTATGATCTTTTAAAAATACCCATTATGGGAGCTAAATATCAATTGGGAAGTGGGTTTAATGGTGGAAATAAATGCACATGAGCAGATTTTTGCAAGCGCGCAAACAGCCGAAGAACTCTGAAATAAACCTGTGGTGCAGAGAGGGGATCTCAGCAAGGAGCTGTCCTTCTGCAGCCTCCTGCTTGCCAAGACAATTTGGAATTATGTAAGTTTCCAAACTGCCAAGAAAAAGTGCAGAAAAATGATGGCTTGAATGTTCAAAAGTGCCTGCAGAAACAACTCTATTTTTCAGAAATTTTGGACACCTCCAGTTTGACAGATCCTAAAACTGGTGTCTCTGGACCCAGTTCAAAAACAATGGTAAGAGTGGAAATATTTCATTATAAATTCAAGGGTTTTGCACATTGAAGGTGTTAGATCAACACAGTTTTTAGAAGTTCAGATAAGTTGTTGTATTTAAGCAGCATTGTCCCTCTCATTTTAATATATGGATTATTTTCCATTGCTTTAAAAAAAAAGGAACACAAATCAAAATATTTACTACTTTAGTTCATAATACGGCAGGGAAAAGTTGAATTAAATTTATTTTATAAAATACATAAGCAAAATGTTTTTACAATTACTATAGTTAGTCCATGAGAAGACGTAAACCAGATCTTAGAAGTCCAAAGACATTTTTGATTTTTTAACCTGATGAGAATTTTCTCCCTGCTGTGCTGCTTCACGGTCTGCCTTCTGTTTCTCTATTTTTGTTTTTTTGAGCTTTAAAGTACTGGTTCTACTGCTGACAGATTGGCTTGACTGCATGATGTTGTTTTACCTCTTTGTGTTTCCTGATTTTTCAAGGAATTGTAACGTAGATAAAATAAGAGAAGCATCCTGGCACTAGTTTCATATTTTTATACTAATCTCCTTGATGTGTATTTTAGCCTAATTCATCATACAGGCTGTAGCTTTCTGAGTTATGTCTAAGCCTTTTTGTGGAGCACTGAAAATTATTTACCTTCTTCTGCACTTTCTTGCTGCTTTTGTCATTGTTTGGTGGTGGGGTTTTTTTTTTGGTTTTTTTTTTTTTGTTTGTTTGTTTGTTTTTAATTTTCTGCATTGGTTCAGAGTTTTGACAATTTCCCTATTGTAGAACTTTATATTTTTACAGGAATACCTAAATCATTTACATATTTTTGTGTTTATTTGCTTCCACTGTGCTGCTGTCTTCAGTTTCACAGAATATTTTGGGAGTTCTTTCAATCTTTTACTGTGCACAGTATGCACATAGTTCCTGGGACAGTGTGTAAAATACAGAATAAATGCCAACAAGTTATTATGAGCCCAAGAAAAATCACTTATCACTGAGACTTGTGTGACCTCCCACAGTCCACAAAAGACTTTTCCCTACTTTAAAGGTTCATTTTCTTGGAAATAGAAATGGTGACTTGAATACCTAAATTACCAGATCCATTAGGTGCAAGAAATTGCATTATTTGGAAAAGTAATTCCTATCTAATATTTCATATTATATACTTAATCTCTAAAGGACTTCGATGCATTTATTTGGTGAGCTTTGCAAGTGATTTTGTTTGGAGAGTACCAAGGACTACAGTTGTCATCAAAAGACACAGTCATATTTATGTCTTTATTCACATTACAAAGTAATTATTTTTTTACAAAATAATTAGGACTACTTTAATATCAAGTGGTGAATTGATCACACTTCTGTGATCCTGACTTAGATTCTTGTATTCATAAATTATAAAACAATTATTTTACTCTAGTCTCCCTGGCAGTATTTTTATCTATAAGATTGTTTTCTTTGGCAAGGAACAAAATGAAAGTGTTGTAAAAAAAAGAAAAGGCTAATTGAAGATCATCAAAAGTTTGAAATAAAAAATAGATAAAGATATTTTGACTTCATTGTATTTTAAATATAACAAGGATCATTTCAGACTCAAATTCCCACAAATTCTTTGGGGATTGTACAACCCTGATTATTCTTTCCTCACTGTTGCTAGTAAAAATGATGTCTCAAGGTTATTTATTTTTTCTCTTTAAAAGCAGAGGGTTTGTTTCCCCTTTTCCAGTCGGTGGGACCTTCATTGGACTGCCACAGCTTCTCAAATATAACATACAGGATTCTAAAGACAATGTTGGAACTTGAATCCTGTATATCAGCCAGGCTAAAAAAGTCCAATGACTTCAACAAATGGATTGATTTACTAAATTGTCCCAAAATTTAATGTCATGGAACATAATCCCTTTTATGCACATCCCTACATGAACCTTTCCCCTGCACAAAATTTCTCATGAGAGCTGCCATTTAATTGATCTTCACTGAATAAAGCAGATGACAAAGGAGTCTAGATTTCTATCCACTTCGTGAGAAATTGGATATACAGTAACGATCCCATCTACAGAGAGAGTAAAAAAGGGGCAGCCTAACTCACAGAGCCTCATTCAGCCCTGTGGCATGACTGCACACCTGAAAGTTTATTTTTTGCCTTGTCTGTTGTGATTTTGACCTAAGACAAGGATTTAATTTCTGTAAATAACCAGGAGAATGTTGCTATCTGGACAAGTCTAAGTGTAAGTGTAAGTGAGAAATCTCAATAGCTGCTTTTCCACCACTTCCACTATTTTGTTTAATTTTTTAGTTTATTTTTTTTATGAGCAGAACATTCACTTCCAGAAATTATGCACTCTCCTGTTCAGAAGAACAATGAAGGCAATATTTATATCAAGCCAGCTGTTAATTTGCCACAAAAAACCCCTATGAAACTCTTCACTGAGTAGATATTATCATTAAAATTGCAGCAGACAGGCAACAAGCAAAAGAAAAGGGAAACTACTTTTCTTTGGAATATGTAAATCCCTTGCACTATTGCATTGCTCTGAATAACAGTCAGTTACATTTAAAATCTGATCTGTCAAGTGAGAAATGACACTGATCTTTGGAGATTTGGTGATAAAAAAAAGCAAAAAAAAAAAAAGCAGAAATGAAACACAAACCTCCTTATACCTTTCACAGTGGAAATCAGAAAAATGAAGATATACTCTTCCTTGGTCCTTACATATATCTCCTACCACAGGAATTAGAATTGGAGTTAGAAATAAATGTTATAAAAAAGTCACTGAAGAGATGCCTCCACTCTCTCAGAATATAAACTTAATGCATTAAACACAGGAGGTTTTAATACTTGGTATACAATATGGAACTACCAATCCAGGGCTTAAATATGTAAACTTTAGGGTAAAGACTTGGGAACACAAAATGTTGCATGTAAAAACAAGGATTTTATGAAAATATGAAGTTTCATTGTATTGAACATTTAGCTGGTTCAGCATGACACATGTCTTCGGGTGTCCCACCAGAGAAATATTAAACTTTTTCTTGTTTTCGTTTTAAATATAGGCATTTTCAAAGAATTCCTATTTGTTTCTGTTCTCAATAAAAATGAATGAAAGCAGTTTCTTCTTACAGAAAATCCTGTTTGCTTGTTTAATATTGCTCTTGCTTAGGAAAACACTTAATGAATCATTAATTCTTACAGTAGGGAAGGGGAAATTATAGCAATGTTAGTAAACCTAATGTAGTTAAAAATACCTTTTAAGTAACTCAGAGTTAAAAATTGATTTAATCTTCTTTTTTTTTTCACTCCTATTTACAACCATAAAACCCACCACCAGCAGCTTGTTGAATGATTTTTCCTGATATTTGTAAAGCCACTAAAATCCTCTAAATTAGGAAAATGCATAATAAGTATTATTCCAGAAGACGTAATTTGTTATAAATAAATAGTTATAAAAATGTTCTTTTCTGCTTTACCTACCATGTTGACACAATCCTCTAAACTCTAACAACAGAAACAATTATGGTATTTTCTCCCATTACATTCTGCAGCAAGTTGCTCTCTTTAAACACTTTTAAGTAAAAAAAAAAAAACAAAAAACAAAAAACAAAACCAAAAAACAGCAAGACCCCAAACCAACCAAAGAAGAAACTCATAGCTTCAAACCATAGTAAATATAAGAATAATTATATTTCTCACTTATTATGTGAGCTTTTTTACCTACCACCATTCACATCTTCATGAAGATCCTTAGACATTTGTTTATAAATTCTGGTTTTCAGGATAATGTATGTTAGCTCATGTGTCTATCCCACCATGGTTTGTTTTTTTTTAATGTCTCAAGGGCAAAGAAAATTAGTGAGCCATTAATGGAATAGTTGAATAGACATAAATACCCAAATGAGCCGAATCATAACAATAAAGTTTATAAGTTTTATCAAGTGCTTTGGTCTTTCACTGTGGGAGAATGAACTTCCAGAAATTTGAATATAAGCATTATTTGCTAGGTATAGAGGTATAAATTTAGACAGTAATCAGGGCTGAGGTTTTTGTTTGGTTGGTTGGTTTTTTGGGGTGGTTTTTTGTGTCTTTTTTTGTCTGTTTTGCATTTGTGTTGGAGTTTTTTACTGCATAACATAGTTTAAGATCTGTTTCTTAATTTTCAAATTCTGAGTGGTCAAATTTCTCTGACATTTGACTGCCTGCACAAGATCTTTCAGATACCTTTACATACCTCACACCAAGAAATGAAGATTTTGTGTTCCAAAAGCTTTTGAACAACACAGGGTGACTGCATGAAAGCAGCAACAATCACCATGGATTAAAAAAAATTCTTCCCATTCTCTCCACACTGGATAAGTTCACTTATTTGTGGAGCTTACTTGGCCTTTCTTTTTTTTTTTTCTTTGTTTTGTTTTGTTTTCAAAAGCCCAACCAATTTATTACTTTTTTTTATGTTTTCCCGTGCTTATATCTGAATTAATCATCTTCTTCTGTTTCAGCAAAATCTCTTATATGATGTCGTTCCTGTGGCCCAAATGAATTCCCAGAAATCCTTTCTAGAACTCTTTCTTTATTAAAGTTTAAAACTGAAACACATTTCCTTTAATAAAGGCCCAAGATTTACTGCAAATGTTCACAGATAAACCCAAAGTACATGAAGTTTCCTGAGGAAGAATGTAATTTATGGAGATAATTTCCTCTTTAATATGTCTCTAATTCACCTGGCACACCTTCATCAAGTCCATCATATTTTCAAAGCTGAAGTCAGTGACACTTTTCAGGAAATGTTTCCTGGTGGGTTCAGCCTATCAGCTGTGAATTATTGGGCCTCACACCCAGAGAAATTAGTCCTGCTGCTCCTTTGGGTATTCTCAGACACCTTTACTGAGAACTGGGAGTGATCCAAAGAAATTATAAAACTCTTTTGCAGTGGTTCTGGGGATTTCTGGAGTCTGCAAACAAGTGTTTTGTCACCCTGCTCCTACTGCTTGTGATGCCACCCTAAGCACTGCTTGATTTTCACGAGTAAATCCCAGCTGTTCAACATCTGGAGCAACATGAGCTTCCTCTGAGCAGCATTTGCATTAGTTTCAGCACAGAACCCATTTTTTCTAGCTGCAGTGGCTTTTTCCCCCCTACTTTAATTAAGAAGAAAATTATGGTTTTTGCATGGAGATTAAGAGATGAGGTGAAACAACCTGGACTGGCAGAAATAAAAAAAAAAACCACTCATCTTAATAATCAGATAAGAAACTGTGATACTTATGGATACCTGAAGAACATATGTATATCATTTTAAAGAAACAAATAATGAAAAATGTATATATACATATTTATACACATTTCTTTAAGAAGGACATAGTTTATTTCCACCAGTCCTAGAAACTTAAAATTACATTAAAAAAAATTTCTTTAAGAAGAAGACAGTTTATTTCCACCAGTGCTAGAAACTTCTCCTTTGTGCCTGCCTTCAAAGTGGAATGATTGTCACATATTTTCTTTTATGCTCAAAGTAAAGGCAGAGAAAATGTCATCACAGGGTGGCTTTGTCTAAGCTGAACCTGTCTGAGCAGAGAAAGGGATGCTTGTGATTTTGCAGAATTTTTATCACAAAAGGTGGTGGGGTTTTAGCTTCCTGGATATATTTGACTGGGAAGCATAAATGACCTCTTTATCTGTATCTTTTTTGTTCTCTGCTTCTCTCTCCTCTACTCTCCCTTCTACCAAAAAAAATTTCTGCAGTGCTTTCAATGAACAAAGCCAAAAGCTGTCATTTTGTCACTGCTAATGTGCTGAATGCTGAGAGGTGCTCAAATGCTGTCATGAGCCCTTTTTTGACAATATTTGATATATAGTGAATAGAAAATACATCACCCTGAGATGAGAGGATCCAGTTTGTGCAATCTTGATCATGCTGCTGCCTGGATGGACTGTCTTGGTAGGAATATAAGAAACATAGTCAGGATTTGTCAGTATTTTATCCAGATCTTTACCTTTCCCCAGACACTCTCTGGCCCCCAAATATCCTTTTTTTAACTGCCCTGGGCAGATGCCATCCCTCAGCACTTTGCTGTTTCCCATTTTGTAACCTATATGTCACCTTTTAAAATCCTTCAAGAATGAAATGGAGTATAAACCAGGTTAATAATGATGGGAAGATTTGCAACATCAGTACCTACTTTTTGTTTTTTAATTTTTTTTTCTACAATGCATGTAAGAATATATAACAAATATTTTGAAAATACGTCATTAGTTAAAAAACCCCAAATAATTGATCCTGATGCAATCAGGCAAAATATTTTTATTTATTTTGCTGATGGAGAAAATGAATAGGAAAAAAAAACCCAACAAGAAACACACAATTATTTTAGATTAGGCTTTTCTAAACATCCACACTTGCACTGCTATGCTTATTTATTCTTGATTTGTTTCACCAAAAATGAAAGTTCAGTGGGAATTCTTGTGTGACATTTGAATGTTTAAGGTGTACCCAAAGGCCAAGTTAGGCTTGGAAAGGCTGTATTTGTTCTGCAAGTAATTTAGCAAAGCAATTCTTCCCACATCAGTGATCTGATGTGCTGCTGAAGCAGCCTGTCCTTTCTAAAGCCATGGAGAGTTGTCTGTGTCACGTGTACAAGCACAAAATGCAACAAACACATTGGAAAAGGCCGACTTTATTTAATTCATGCAGGTCTTTGCCTTTTTTCTGCTTGTGGTATGTTGAGAAATATTACTGAACATATAAAGCCATGTTCAAGAGGATTTGATTTCTAGGCAAATAAATACTAGCATATAAAATAATAATTTAAGTACCTTAAAAAGGCAACCTTCCAGAGGATGAAACTGCAGTTCTCTCACAGCATCAGGTTAAGGCCTTGTGGAGCAGCTGGATTTCTTGGCTTGTCATATACGGGACACAAGTCCAGATTCAATTTGGCCCTGAAAGCTTTGCTTAAGAATCTCCTGGGTTCAGGCACAGGAAAAAGCCACAGATCAGCTTCAAGGAATCCAAGAACAACTGGAGCTGGAATGGATCTCTGAACATCCCCCAGCCCAGCCGTGCCCAGGCAGGGTGCCCTGGTCAGGGGCACAGGAAGGTGTCCAGCTGGGGCTGGGGTGTCTCCAGGCAGGGACACTGCAGGCCCTCCCTGGGCAGCTGTTCCAGGGCTCTGCTGTCCCTCCATGGACACAAGTTCTCCCTGCTGCTGCCCTGCCCCTCGCTGCCCTTTCTTTGATGGCCACTGCTGCTGCTGCTGGCGCTGGCAGCACCGAGCAGAGCCCGGCCCGTGCTCTGGCAGCCCCTGCAGATGTTGGGCTGCACGGATGGGATCCCTGCCACGGCTCCCTCCTGCAGCCCGCCCGGCCCGGCTCCCGCAGGCCGTGCCCGGCCCAGAGATGCTGCAGAGCCCAAATGCTCCGTGTGCCTGCCCTGGAGCCTCTGCAGCAGCTCCTGGTGTCTCCTGTGCTGAGGAGCCCAGGGCTGGAGCCGGCCCTGCAGAGGAGCCTCAGCTGGGCAGGGCACAGGGGCAGCAGCCCCTCCCTCACCTGCTCCCACCCCCGGGCCAGCCCAGGGTCCCCCGGTAGTGAAAGATTTTAAAATCACACAAAATTCGGGGAGTTAGAAAGAAAGGCTTAGTAGGCTCTGGGAAAATGTTAAAGGTAGGCCCTGGGAAATGTTAGGCCTTGTGTTTGCTGGAGCAGGTGAAACTGCACCTGTGTACTCAGTATGTGAAAAAAATAATTGTTAGAAGTGATTACATATAATTATTTTTTAAAGAATCATGCGAAGCTATGCCTAAGGGTTTGAGGGGGATCACAAGAAATCCATGCTTGGATGAAATCAATGTATACAATAGAACAATGTAAATTTAATAATGAATATATAAGTTTTATTATGATAGAATATAAAACATGTTCAGCTCGAACCCATGTTGGGTCAGGTTTGGGTCTGTACCCCTGACACCCAGAGCTCTTCAATAAAAGCACCTGCAGATAATCATTCTGTGATTCTGCGCTCCTGAGCATCAACAGCCCTGGCCCTGCTGGCCCCAGGACCCTCTGCCAGCCCATGGCCACCTTGTCCCCAGCAGCACCCCCAGGTCCCTCTCCACAGAAGAACTTTAGGATGCTTCAGAAGGGCTTGTCGCTGTGAAATACCTGTCACTTAAACAGATTTCACTGAATATATCAGCAGAGGAATGTTGCTTGACATTACCTTTACTGATATATTTGATACATCCACTTTCAATTCAATTTACTACAGGAGTAAAATATTTTCCTTTTCCCTAGGGAAAAAGTAAAAAAAGAAAAAACAAAAACCAAAAAAAAGGCCAGGCTACACTTCACAGGCTTTATTGAAGTGAACTTTTAACGCAAAACAGTCAAGAAAAAGTGTGAATATTAACCTTTAAGAAAGAAAGCGAGTGTTAAATTTTTTAGTGTAAACTGAAGCAAGACACTTTTAATTACATATCAATACCAGCAACATTAATATGAACAGCAATAAATAAAGGGTAGCCTGATGATAAAAGATAATTTTTTTCAACAGAATTTTCATGAAGAGTAAAAAAAGTTGTTACAGCATGGGCTGAATTTCCTTGCTTCTCTATGAAGCAGTTGAAACTTTCCTGCAAGATTTTGCTTCACGTTAAAGGTAAGAGATTTTTGGCTAATATTTTGGCTTTTAGGAATTCATATAAATTAATATTATGTCATTATCATATAGAGCACTCCTGCACTTAAATAATCTGCAGGAGCACTGGGAATTTCTGCTTCCACGGGTAACCCAGTTTTCATTGAAAGCAGGACAAAATTAAAATATAACGCACCAGTACTTCTTACAGCCCATCTTCCCTAGATATTTACTCAGAATCACTGCTAGAAACATTGTAAAATGTGGTTGTCAACACTTTTTTTTCACTAAACCAATTGAAAAATGGACATGGAATAGAATAAAATATAACAAATGGCTAGCAAAAGTTAAACAAACCAAAAATGAACATAAAGATTTCCCCTATTATAAAATACCCAACTGTCAGTTTATAATGCTTTGTTATCAGGTTGGTCAAAGCAAAGTTGTCCAAACAGCACCATCATAATTTTTATTGGTGATATTCACTGAGCATCTACAGCTGTTCTGCCTCCTCTCTACAGCAGCTCTTGCATCCACTGTTGTTTTCACTCTGTTTGAATAAAATTTTAAACACTCTGCTTTGCCCAGAAAAGCAAGGGAGCCATTTACAATAATCACATTTTAATTCAGATGAGGGATGATAATCTAAAATCTGATTAAAGAAACTTACTGAGGGGATTTTATGTGCATAGATTATCATCTTTGGTAGAATTGAGCTCAAGAGTGTGATTCTAATATTGTTACAAGGAATTGGCAGGAATAGGGTACAGAGTTGGTGTGGTTTTTAGCAGGAACATGGATTTGTGTTTTGGTGCTTTTTTTCCCTCAAGAAAGAAGATTCTAAACATTTATTATATATGCTTGCAGGAATCATGGAGGATGAAACATAAGAAGATTGTACAGTGTTTTAAGCTTTTGCAACAATAATACTGATCTACAGCAAGAAATAATTGACAGCTTGACAATGCAGGCAGCAGTGGGCAATAAGAAATACTAAAAAATTCGAAGCTGCATGCTGGTTTGCATGCAATGTGTCTGTTGATATTGTATGGAAGAGGGAATGAGAAGAAGATATGTTATTGCATGAAGGTGCGGCACATTTCACTCATGAACATGGGGCCTCAGTCTTTCCAGACTTTTCTTTCACTTGGGCCTTCAACCCATCCAGGGTCTGACCAGACCCATGCGTTAATCTGGTTCATGTGATCAAATCAGTCAGTGTTCTTCCTCATGGTGGGTTTCTGTAAATCTCAGTCGGCAACTTCTAGTAATGGATTCATCATATTCTACATTTTTAATTTTCTAGATATTTCTAGTAATTTTATGAGTATTTTATGAGTATCTAGTAATTTCTATGTAATTTTATAGATAATTGGTTTTCTGCAAATGCATGGAGGTTATAGCAAGGTGTGGAGTAGGGCTGTGCTCCAGGAACAGGGACAGGAGCAGAGGGAACGGCCTCAGGCTGGGCCAGGGCAGGCTCAGGGTGGGCACAGCAGGAATTTCCCCATGGAAAGGGGGCTCAGGAACTGCCCTGGCACTGCCCAGGGGGGTTTGCAGTGCCCAGCCCTGCAGGTGTCCCCTGGAGGTGGCACTCAGAGCCCTGGGCTGGGGACAAGGTGGGCCCTGGGCACAGCTGGCACTCCATGGGCTGGGGGGGATTTTCCAACCTAAATAATTCCAGAATTCTTAAGGTCATGCACAATGTTCCTCAAATGGGGAAAGGGAGACACAAATTTTCATCATTCCCTCAAAATGGCCTCTCTGTAATTTCTTTTTTCTTTTCTGAGTTGAAGGTGAATTGGGTGTGTTGGGCTGTTGTGTATTTCTGTTTTATCTGGTGTTTTTAGTGTAATATGTAGGTATCAGAGTAAGAAGAGAAATATTTAGTCATATTCCTTTAATCACATTCAATCTAACAACAATAAACCCTAAGAACAGAATTTTTAGGGAATTCTAAAAACACAGAGTGGCTGCATGGTTCTCAGCTGCTCATTGGGGTTAATCCATAACAGCAACAACAAAACATATTGTGGATTAATTAATTGCTGTTTAAAGCTGTTTTAATTGCTTTTAAATTAATTAATTTAAACCAGGGTTTGAAGAATTTATCATTAGTCAAAGGGAAAATTCAACCCATCAACACAACTAATATAGACTAGTGCTTCAAAACTCCAAAGATGTAAATCTAACTTTTAGAGTTCCACTACAGAGTAAAAGACACTGTCTAAAATATAAATTTAATTCCACAAAGTCATTAAATGAAAGTAATAAATCCATAAATTCTTTTTGGGGTAGAAAACTGCAATTTAGTTCGTTATTTAATTAGAAAATTGTTATCAAATGGAACCAGGTCATAGATATTTTTAAATGAACGCATAAAAGAGATGTTTAAGGTAGTACACAATTCATCACCTTGAAATTATACATTGTGGATGAAAGAAGTGGATATGGATTGGAAAAGTGATTGTATTCCCTTCTGGAAGAAAAAGCCGCCTAATTCTTTCCTGTCCTCATCCTGGCATCTGTCAGCAGTGCCTGTGGAGAGGGGAATGGACTAGTTAAACAAAATTATGCTTTTCCTGTTAATTAAAAATGCTAATTAAGTTATAGACACTTGTCTGTAAATGAGTCACTGTCATTCATCTTCATTCATTGCGTCGATGATCTGTATGTATCAAAAACAGAAATTTAAAAAATAATAAAAAGAAGTCGCCGCCCAGTCTTTACGGAATTGTGATTTTGGGATGTTTCCCAATATAAAATCCATCAGCTGACCCTGGACACACAATTTCTGTGTCTTGGGAGCTGTGTTTGTGGCAAGCTGTAAATGGTTTGTGTTTGGCTATCAGCTCCCAACAGTGCTCCTGTTTTTTCCACTTTTCTTGTCCAAAATCAGTCTGTTCTGTCAAGATCACCAACACAGACCAAAACATGTGCAACTCCTGTCTTACAGCTGCAGGAAAGGAGACTGGATGTTTTTAGAGAAGTAGGTCTTGAGAAGTTTCCATGTAGAACCAAGGGAACTCTTCTCAAAATTCATGGAAAATATTTTTACTGAATTTGTTTGTGCTCCTGTTTAGTTAAAATCTGGATGGAATTAGTTAAAAATGTGGATAAGATGGAATAAATTTTAAAAGGTGATTGAAAGACCTTCAGAAAGTCATTTTTCTTGGCTTTTTTATTTATTTTTTTCAAATTTACCTTTTTTTTCATGGTGAAAATAAAATATACATAGAAATAATGCCAAGTCATGTTTATATATATGTATTTTATATTTATATTTTATGTTTATGTTTATATATATTTACGGGTATATTTATATATTTATATTTATATTTATATTTATATTTATATTTATATTTATATTTATATTTATTTATGTATTTTCCTGAAATAATAATCCAATACTAGTCATTACTCTTGAATATGTAATTTCTAGTCAGAGAAAAGTTTTCATCTGAATGTGGTCTTACCTTTCAAAGTGCCACAGGGTTTCTCCTTTTCTCAGATTTTGTAGAAAGATTTTGGGTTTATGCATGGATTCTTAAGAGTTCACAGAACAGATGAAACTCAAGTAAGAAAATATGAAAGAAAGAACAAAAGAAGAAAAAGTGAGCTGTCTATTAATGTGACATTGTATAACCAGTATTAGATAAAGTGTCATTTAATTTCAGCCTTGGGTGCTGAGGCAAAAAAAAATTTAAATTTTGGAATTAGCTTCATTAGGATGGATTTAATGCTTCCCTGAAAATGGTATTTCCATCACTCCATTCATTATATTAATGAAAGTTAGGTACACTCATGTTCTCTGCTGCTTTTTTTAAAAAGATATTTCAGAAATTTATAGTTTTGTTTCTCTTAAAATTTTATTAAAGACAGGAGGTGGTGTTTATCCATCTCTCATCTCTGCTCCCCCTACAGTTAATTTATCCGGATTATCCATGTTCCAGCATCTCCATCTGGACAGTCAGGTGTCTGGGAATGCTCGACTGCCGTCAAACCCAGCAGAATCCCTAAACTCTCATTTCCCTGGAGCAGAAATTCCTGGGTTTGTTTTGGTGAGCTCTGACACCCAGCAATGGTTTTGGCTCTGTCTGAACTCTGCTTTTCCTGCTCAGAGCTCCCCTGCCTGGCATGGGCTGAGGGGAATTGCCCTCAAAGGGCTTTTCTAAGCTGTGGCCAAAAAAACCAAAAACCTCTCTGCTGGCAAAAGCCAAACATAATTATGGCATTGCTGGGAGCAGAGTCCCAGAGAGATTGGGACACCCTTTATAGTCTGGGTTTGGAGAATGTAGTAATTTAGCAGCAGCTTTTGGCAGGTTACCGCAGAAGCTTAAATTAAAAAAAAAGTGAAAAATTAATGTATAAAAGAAAACATACAAGGCAGGTGGAACCCCTTCAACCAAAATCTGATCTGCAATAAAAGAATTCTCTTTACTGGCACCATAAAAAGTGTTTTGGTTCAGAGAGAACAGTCCAAAGCCAGTTGGACCAAACTAATGGCAGTCTGGAATAGCTGGAATGTAACATTGCTATATGGTAGAGGCATGAACAGCTAAATATTTTTTTTTTTTGTCCCATAAAATGACTGGCCAAAGCCTGGGCTCGAATAACTAAGCAAATACCAACAGATATAATCTTGTTTGTTTGTCAGAGTTGATCTAGATGAGAATTTGCACTTCTAAAGCCAAGGGTTTTGTTGTAAATGATGTATCACCAAGGATCTCGAGTGAAGGAGGCAAATTTGAAGCCAATTTCTGATCACTTTGGGTTTCTGAAGAGAAAATACAGTATTTTGAGTAGCTTAGTATAGAGAGCAGCTGTTTTCAGAGTGAGGATGAAGAACCTGCAGTCCTTTTGAAATGGAATAGTTTTGCGAGATACTGCAAAAATAATTTGGTGTCCACTGCAGAGCGGGCATTATACCCATTTCATAAAGGTAAGTATTCTACTCCCAGAGGTTCTGTGATGACCTTTCATTTCGAATTTTTGCCCTTTGCCAGGATTTTGAGATAATATGAGCCATGAAGTTTGAAATACAGTGCTGCATTTATCCACTTCAAAAGCAATACCAGCCACTTTTAACATGTAAAAGTCCTCTTGGGACAAAACCTCTCTGCTTATGATAAATTTTGTTTTCTCTCTGTATTCTCTTCTTTCTCAAGAGAAGACTCTTGAAACATTTGCTATTTCTCCATTGGAAATTCAGGTACTAGGAGGGCAATATTGGCCCTTACCTGAAATAATAATAATAATAATAATAATAATAATAATAATAATAATAGTGAAGTATAGAAACACTATTGGACATTTTCTGCATTTTCCACCCTTTCCTCAGCTGGGGCAGAAAGTCTGCAGTGTGTCAATAAGACAAAGAGAACATTTCTGGGGAGCTGTTTGGTGGCACTTAGTCTTAATTGGAAACTGCCTTTCATTTCTTCTGAAGGCATCATTCTACACAATGCATTTCTTTATGGGTAGAAATTATAAATGTTATTTCACAAAGCACTTTAAACCATGACAGATAAAAATGTAATATAAAAAAGTCTCAGCTTCTTATCCCACCTGATCCAGGCTGAGCAAATAACACCTCTAATGTTTTCCAGTCTTTGTTGTCTTGTCCAATACTTTTTTTAATGTATGTAGAAAATTTTAATGTCATTACCTTCAAGATAAGGAGCACTATAAAATTTTATAAGCATCTCTGAAAGGGGAAGAAATTTACCACACAGTTGTCTAGGCAAATATTTTGTCCTGGGAAGAAATTAAAACATTGATTCTAGCTTTGCTACTTCCTAAGCAAATAATTTTCAGAACAGTATTTGGTTTTTAACACAGAGATCATGTGGATGATTAGACTTTTCTATTATAATGCCCACTTTTTCTTAAAGTTAAGCATAAAATAATATCAAAAAAAAGAACAGATTTTTCATTTGTTTCCTCCTTATTGCAGAATTCTTCTAATCCACTCATTTAAGTGTCAGATTCTTATCTGTAATATGTGTATACAACATCTGAATGCTAAAAGAAAAGAGTTTAGAGGTTGATTAGTGTGGGAGGTCTATGCACATGATGGGAATGTGACTCAAAGTCAGTGAAAGACAATGGAAGACAAAATTTGTTTGGTGGGCCAGGCCATAAATGCAAACTCACCAACAGACATCTCTTCTTTTTTACTACAGGTCAGTAACAATCTGTAAAAAAGGGCACAAGGCAAAGATTTCCAGTTTTCTCTGTGTGACACTTGTGAATCCTGAGCAAGAAACACTGTGTGGTATTTTTTTATATTTTTATTCTGCTCCTTTTTACAAACATGCACAAGAGGGGTGGTGCTTTCCTATTAAATAACAGGATGGGCTTACTACTCTGCTCTTTAGACTAACTCCAGTCTATTTAAAATATCTCAATACCTTCTGTCTCAATATTTTGAGATATACTTGAGATCAGCTTAAACAACAACAACATAAAACTCTAACAAAACAAAACAAAACAAACAAACAAAATTGCAATTTAAACATAAAAGTTTCATGATAAGTCTGTCTGCCATGAAATCCAAGTGATTAAAGAAGGATTGTGATTCAAATACAATATCAATAATATTCATGGCAATTTAATTTGATTTTAATTTTTAATATTTCACCATGAAGCGTTCACTTTTATCTTCATTCTGCTGCTCTTGGTTTGTGGGTTTTATTGAAATGTGGTGTGGTATCTGAATCACAGAATCCCAGAATATTTGGGGTTGGAAGGGACCTCTGGAGATCACCTTGTCCAACCTCCCTAATCAAGGAATTTCACCTGGAGCAGGATGTGCAGGGTGGTTTTGAATGTCCATGGCAGTTTTTGGTGGTTTTGAATGTCCCAGCAGGATTTGAATATTTCCAGAGAAGGAACAAACCACAGCCTCCCTGGGCAGCCTGTTTCAGTTTTCTGTCACATTCACAGTAAAGTTGTTTTTCTTCATGTCCAAATGGAAGTTCCTCTGCATCTCTTTTCCCCATTGCCCCTTGCCCTTCCTCTGGAGGAAGATAGAAATGGAGCTAGAAATAGAGATAGAAATGTTTTACTGACTCTTAGCATGGATTGTAAATCAAGATAAGCCTCTGATCTTCACAAAAGCAAACAAAAAAACCACACAAAATGCCCCAAACAAACAACTAAAAAGCCCCAAACCAAAACAGACTGTGAATAACTTTGTGACAATATACCAGAACTTAATTTTACTACTTGCAAAAAAAACCCACGAAAACTTAAAAAAAAAAACCCTATGGATATGATAGTGATTATATGATCATATAAGATGTATATGATCATATCTATTATATGAGAGTCATTCTATGATTCACGAAATGGATGCCTAGAAAATGTGTTAACAGATGTTTGACATAATGTCTTCTTCACTGAAACAGAGTTTTATTTCAAAGACATTGTATTCCTTTCTAGACTTTGAATACTTCTAGCTCTAAGTCTTTCTTGTTAGTAAAGGCATTGTCTTGAGGTTGCCGCCTAAATATTTAAAATTTATGGGGTTTTAAAGTCTCAAAAGCTTATCTATGGCTATTATGCTTGAAATGGGAATAGAGTTTGCAACATATGTATAATTCAAAGTTGTAATTTTTTTTGTTTGTTTTTGGCTGATGAAAACACTGAAATAAAGCCAAACAAAGGGAAAAAAACACAACACTTTCAATACTTTAGCTAATAAGAATGGTATTGTAGTGGCCTGATTTGCTGGGTTCACAAGATCACACAGTTCACAGAAATTATAGCTTCTAAAAATAATAAAAAAAAGAGACAAAAGGAGAAAAAAGAGCTTTACTGAAGGAACTAATTTAAAAGACAGCACATATTGTCTCTTCCCAGGAAACTGCGAAAAAGTAACTGCTGCAAGCAAACATTTCAGACATTTTATTTCTCCTACTAACATGGAGGATTCTTGAACACAAAATCCATTTTTTATTTTCCAAAGAAAAATAAAGAATTGACGTTGATTCATGGGATGAAATTATGAGCTGGACTTATCTTACAACAAGCTGTTTTATCAGGATCTGCGGATCCTTAGGGAACAGTGACTTCTCTCTGTACTTATCTAGATTTGAAAATTCAGCACATTAAGGGAAATCTTTCAGCCAGCTTTGCATCCAGGGTGTTTGACACCACAGCAGACAGCAGGAAAGCACGGAGATTTCATGTTGGGAATTGCACTGAGACAACTGTGCCAAAGTCATCCAAGACCAATGGCCAGACATTTAAATAAACACAGGTCCTGTGATTTCCATGGGCCAGAGATCATAAACTGAGTGAAAACTAAATTATTGCCTTAGACAAAAAGTCTGCAGTCTGTAGTCCCGTACAGAACCTCTGAGGAGATAAGTCAGGATAATGAAATACTGATAATTAGTTCTGGGACCCCAGAGGAAGGTCAATTGCCCCTATTACTTTATGAGCATGCATATTGAAAGACAATAATTTGTGTTTTCAAGGTACAGGTTTAGTAATGTCGTGCCATGCATTTGAGTCTGTGCTGATGGTACAATTGATTTAAAACACTTTATGAGTCAATTAATTAAATATTTGGATGGATCTATGAGGTGAGGAGCAATATCAACACATCCTATAAACATTTATGTAGGGAAAACATGTAAATATTGACAGGAATAACAGAAGTTTAGGAGGAGAAAGCAAAGTGAAGAAAAAATTCCTTTCTACTCTATTATTTTTACTATCCATTCCAATCATTTTACCACTATCTTTTCTAGCTGAACAAAAAAGTTCTTTTCACAATTTAGAGGTTCTCTTTAAACAAAAAAAAAAAAAAAAAAAGAAAAAAAAAGCCATTTTCACTCATCTGGAGAAACGCCATGAGATTTATACAGGGAACTGAAACTGTAATTTCTGTAAAGACAAGTGAGAGATGTCAAAGCAATGTCTCAGGCCAAAGAGTCTTGAATTCAGTATTTCTGATTTGGAAAGAATAATAACCATTCTTTCAGCAGTCCAACTAATCTCAGGGTCAAGTCCTTTACTGGAATTTCCACTGAACTGCTGGTCAATCATGGACCTAGAATTGCCTGAACATAACCACTTCAGAAGAAAACCCAGTCCCTTCTGATGTTAAATTACACTTAATGGTGTGGTAGAAAGTTTTGTCCAGTCCATTTAAGTTTTAGCTTTAAAAGTGCCAAGCAACCACAGCCATGGTCCAAAATTTCTTTGTGACCTATTTTTTCTTGAGAAAAATCAGGGAAATAAAGTTACACATAGGAATAGGATCTTGGTCAGATGATTCATTTACAGGATGAGAGGTCTGAATGACAGAAAAATTGTAGGTTTCTTTAGCTGAAATAGAAGAGGTGTTAATCAGCTACATAAATTGCTACTTAATCACCGCTGGAAAGCCTGTAAGTGAAATATATGACATTATGTCCAACATTTAATTACCATATCCACTTGAATTTCATTAATTTCATTACATCCTTGAATTTCAGTCATCCTGTTTCACTTCATTCATTTGTACTGGACAAGAAAAGCTTTGGGGCATGAAAGGGAAGTGGGCAAAGGAAAAGTGTAATTATTTGAACACCTGTGGACACTTGGTGGCCACCACAGCTGCTCTCATTCCTCAGCTGGACAGGGGACAGAGAATACAACAAAAGGGTCAGGATAAGGGCAGGGAGAGATCCCTCAGCAGTTTCTGCCATGGGCAGAGCAGACTGGACTTGGGAAAACCAGTTTAATTCATTACCAACCAGATCTGTCATATTTTCTGAAAAATCCCTTCACCAGGATTTCTTCTCCTGAGAAAATGAAAAGCCTCAGAGAAAAAACCAATATTATCTCATTTGCTTCTCCCTGTTTTTCTGCTTTGGAATGTGGCTGGAGAATGTTTACCAACAGGTGTTTGATTGGTTTAATGTGAATTTTTTTTACTTAATGACAAATCACCATCAGCTGTGTCAGATTCTGAGGAGTCAGCCACGAGTTTTTATTATTCATTCTCATTATGCCTTCTGTCTGTATCCTTTCTCTTTCTTTAGTTTAGTTTTAGTATAGAATTCTATAATAATATAATATAATATAATATAGTAAATATAATATAATA
>WBNP01004191.1:118892-148804 GCA_013401095.1 Passerina amoena | reverse complement strand
AATATAATATAATATAATATAATATAATATAATATAATATAATATAATATAATAATAAATCAGCCTTCTGAGAACATGGAGTCAGATTCTCATCTTGGGGACCTCACAAACACCACATATGTATGATGTAAAGTGATGCAAAAATATAATACACAGAAAACAAAAATATAATACACAGCAGAAAACACATAAACTTATATTTCTGTGGTTGTAGGAATATGCCTTAAGTGAATGAGAAACTGCATTGGGTAAGATAGTGAAGGGTTTGCAATGCAGGGCTGTGGTTGTGTAGAATATGTTAAGAGTTTAGTAGAAGTTGTAACAGAAGCATTTGTGTATGTGTGAGACAGAAGCCATTGGACAAAAGTACCCACAGAGCAGCAGAAGTAGCTAAAGGTTAGAAAGGTTAGAAAAGCAAAATAAATCCTGTGTCAACTGTCTATTGGGTTAGAAAGTTCTATATTCCCTTGTAATGAAGAAACTTGTGACTACCCTTGAGCTATGGCCAAATGCTTGCTCCTTTAAAATCTCACGTTCATGATGTTCATCTGAGCAATAAATTGTTCTCAGCCCAAGAATAACCCCATCCCTTCATTAAAAGCAGCAACAATGATACTTCAGGAGCTGATTTCTCCAGCATGGATCGCTTCCGTGGGGTCAATCCTTCAGGAACCTTCTGCTCACATGTGGGTCCCTCCTACAGGGTCAGTCCTTGACAAATCTTCTGTGGGTTCCTCATGTGGGTCCCTCCAACAGGGTCAGTCCTTCAGGGACGGATTTCTCCATCATGGATCACTTCCACAGAGTCAGTCCTTGAGGAATCTTCTGTGGGTTCCTCTTGTGGGTCCCTCCCACAGGGTCGGTCCTTCAGGATTTTTCCTCATGTGGGTCTCTCTTATAGGGTCAGTTCCTCAGGGATGGATTTCTCCAGCATGGATCACTTGCATGGGGTCAGTCCTTCAGGAACCTTCTGTGGGTTCCTCATGTGGGCCTCTCTTATGGGGTCAGTCCTCCAGGAATGGATTTCTCCAGTATGGATCACTCACACAGGGTCAGTCCTTCAGGAACTGATTTCTCCAACATGGATCACTTCCACGGGGTCAGTCCTTGAGGAATTTTCCTCATGTGGGTCCCTCCTACAGGATCAGCCATTCGGGAATGGATTTCTCCAGCATGGATCACTTCCAGTCCTTCAGGAACCTTCTGTGGGTCCATCCTATAGGGTCAGTTCCTCAGGAATGGATTTCTCCATCACAAATCACTTCTACGGGGTCAATCCTTGAGGAACCTTCTGTGGGTTCCTCATGTGGGTCCCTCCTACAGGGTCGGTCCTTCAGGAATTGAATTCTCCATCATGCATCAGTTTCATGGGGTCAGTCCTTCAGGAATGTTCCTCATGTGGGTTCCTCCTACAGGATCAGCCATTGAGGAATGGATTTCTCCAGCATGGATCACTTCCATGGGGTCAGTCCTTGAGGAACCTTCTGTGGGTTCCTCATGTGGGTCTCTCTAATGGGGTCAGTCCTCCAGGAATGGATTGCTCCAGCATGGATCACTTCCAGTCCTTCAGGAACCTTCTGTGGGTCCCTCCCATAGGGTCAGTTCCTCAGGAATGGATTTCTCCATCATGGATCACTTCCACAGGGTCAGTCCCTCAGGAAAGGGCTGCTGTGAGTGCTTCCCCTGTGGGATTAGTCCTTCAGGCACATCCTGCCCCTGTGTGGGTCGCTTTCCGTGGTTTCAGCCCTTCCAGAACATCTGGCTGCTCCAGCGTGGGGCTCTCTCAAGAGGCCACAAATCCTGAGATCCACCCTGCTCCATCGTGGGTTCCTCTTCCCACCATGAAATAGGATGAAAACCAGGAATTTCTACCTCAAATATTATTGAGAATTCAAATATTTTGTGATTGCAGGACACTTAAGGATATATTGGCTTTCCACTACAGGATCATTTTACTCTCCATGATGAAAAAACCACGATACAGTTTGTGGACAAAAATAATATTTTTAAGTAAAATTAATAGATAATTGCTTATTTTGCATCTTAATTCACACACTTATAACTATGCAGGAAGAAAAAAATTGTATTTCCTACAGTTTCTTTTTCTTTTCTCTGAAAGTGTTATCCAAAAAATATAAAAGAAAGTAAGAAAAAAAATAAAAAAGAAAAATATAAAAGAAAGTTGGAGCTTATTTTATTTTCCTTTTGTATTTTCTATGCTCTATACTTCATAAGAATGGAAATACTAATATTTTCTTTGGAATCACATAGTTATGAAAGTATTCACAAAGCAGGAAACCTACTCAAATCTCTCTTTTTAGCTTTTTTTAAAGGTGGAAAGGGGAAGAATAAGAATATTTCTTTTCAAATCAGCTACATCAGCTGTAAAATGAAATATCTGCGAAATGTCTCACATTAGTCACTGTACACAAATTGTAAGTATCATTCTTTTTGTTAAACACATAATTGCAGAGTGCTCAGAACTATGAGATCCATCAAAAATTGTGATTAATTACAGACATTCACGTAGGCTGTTCAAAAAATGCTGTGATTTTGCCAATGCTTCTTGAAGGCAATGATTTCAGCCTTTGTAGTCTTTCACTGCAGTAATAAACAGGGCAAGAAAAAAAAAACCCTGGAAAATAAATATATAAAATATAATAATTAAAAAAATCCTTTCACCAGGCAGATTCAGCAAGGCAATCCGAAGGTAATGGGAAGGCACACTCAAAGAAAATCAAGGATTCTCCTGATGTGGTAATTTCAGGGATAGGCAGGCCAGTGACAACTTTTACATCCATGACAGTGGTTTGAAGGAGGTATTTTGGAATAGAGGCAAGTATCCTGGGTTCCAGATTTCTTTAGGAAAATAAAACAATTCCAGTCCACTTTCTAATCACTTTGGAAGAGCCCAGAGTTATGTAGGTGTCTAAAGATTTCATGTTCCCAAGAAGAGGAAGGGGACAGTAACATATCAACATCTGGTACACCTTTCTCAAAGAGGAAAAAGATATTTTGGTGTGAGTCCTTGGCATGGAACAGGCTGTCCAGGGATGTGGCTGAGTCACCACTTCTGGAGGTACTTAAAAAAAAGTGTAAATTTGGGTTTGTGGTTCGCAGTGATCTCCTTTCTACTCTTTACAACAATGGGTGCATCATTTCCCTTTCTCCAGGCACCAAGGACATCACTGTCTGTCAGGACTTGTCAGATGTCATGGAGAGTGGCTGGGACACTGCATCATTCCCTGTGGAGTCCAGGATGCACCTTGTCAGGAGCCACAGGTGCATGCATGTTCGTGTCCATCTCAAGCCTGACTTTCTCCCGTGATGGGGCCAACCTCACTCCTCCAGCCCCTGTCTTGATTTTCAGGGACTTGAGCGATGTGGGAGGATGGATTACTGTTGGAAACTGAGGGAAAAAGATTTGCTGAGCACTTTGATGTTCCCCATGTTGGCTGTCACCAGCTTTCCTGTCTGATTGAGAGGGCACCAAGGGGGGCAGCTTTTCTTTCACACACATTTTCTGGCCAGTGTACTCTGTAAAAGCTCTCATTGTTATTAAATTCCCTTGCCAAATTCTGTTCCAGATGTGCTTTACCTTTCCCAACCCCGTCTCTCCACATCAAGGCAGTGTCCCTGTATCCTTCCCAGTGTAGAAATTCCTGGTCCCATTACTTGGAAATTTCCTTCTTTTAGTTTGACCCAAAAAGTCCTTCCTCAGCCATCCTGGTCTCTGCCTCTGTTGTCCAATTTTTCACATGTTGGAATTGAGACCACTTGGACTTTCAAAAATGCCCTTAAAAATTACCGATTGGGTTTTCCTCCTTTCTCACCAAGGTCAGCAGATTCCCAAGGAATCCCATCCACTAGTTACTTAAAAGTTTTGTTCCCCTAAAATCCAGGATCCTGACTCTACTCCAGGACCGAATCCCTCATTATTGTGTGTTACACCAGGCCACAGACACTCTAGCAAATCCTGCCACCAACACTGACATCCCTAATTAATTCTTCCATGTTGGAACAGGCCCAGCAATGCTTCTCAGGTGAATCCCATCACCCCCAAAGGCTTCTCAAAGGTTTATCCACCATCGTAGGAGGCAAAACCTGGAGGGAGGCACTGGCCACACTTTCACCTGTTCCTCCCTAAACCCCTGACTCTGACTGGAAGGACAGAGGACAGCACCCCCAGAGCTCCACATCCTTTTAAAACTTTACTCAGAGGGACACACAGCCTGTTCTGGTGGTTCTAAATTGCCACATTGCGGGAATTTTAGGAATTGTAAGAATAATCAACTCCCCCTGGCAGGCAGAAAGTTACTCTAGAGAGAATTGTCTGTATTGCAAATGAGTGTTTTGGTGCCTCCCAGTGAGAAATCTCCAATAACTGATGGTTTCTATGTGTTTTTTTTGTTGTTTTTTTTTTTTTGCTGGTGGGTGGTTGCAGCAGCTTTGCATGGTTGGCTTCTCCTGGATCCTGTCCATCACTCATGTGCTCCTCATTAACCACCCCCAGAGCAATATTCAGGAGCAGTTTAGGGGACAGGGTAAAGATTTTCCTTCCTCCCCAGCCATAAATGCAACACTGGGCTTCTCAGCCTCTTTCCACACAACAAAATATGCATTTATAACCAAACTATCTAAATAATGATGTGGAATAGGTTGGTATGAAAGAGGATGACCACAGTACATCTCAATCTTGTCTAATTTATAAGGACAAATGCAGAAGGGATCTGTGATTTTGATTTTTGTTTTGCTTTCCACATGTAAACATGCCTTCTTTTGATGTCAGACTTTAGCAGTTTCTGTATTATCATTACATATTTCATCAATTTTTTTCTGTGCTTTTAAATAGTAAACTGCATGGGAAGAAAGCCCGTGACAGAGAAATACTGATACATATATGGTAAAAGAGATTTCTTGTAAAATTGCAGAATAATTTTTTACTTTGTACAATATGGCAATCCAGCATGATTTTGAGCATATGCTAAGTTAAGGAATGTATCACAAGGAAGTAGACTCTGTTCCTCTTGGCTTTCTACCCAGGATCATTGTGGAAACTCAGGGAAGCAGGGAAGGCATCTGGCTCCTTGTCTGGGACAGACTCAGCTTTCCTTATGTCTTCTGATGGCTCCAGGGAAAGGAATTGTTCAGCAACCCCCTTTAAGGACTGCCCCAGGAGTGCCCCAAATGGCTTTTTTCCTTCTCCCAAGGTCAATATCCCTCAGTACATTCTGAGATTTGGTCTTTGATTTGCCATGAGGTGCTTGCAGTGATGCGATCTACCTTCCCTCCATGGTTTTACAGCTCAAGTCCAAGTGCTTTCAGTCATGCCCTGTGCATCAACTTATTGGTCTCATCATCCTTGCTGGATTAATTTATTTCATTTGCATTTATTTAATTTGTCACATTTCAATTTGGCCCACACATCACACCATGGTTCAGCCCAAATTGGCCAATAAAGCAGTGGGTCCTCTTCTAGCAGTCCAAATTCTTTTTTCTGTCTCCACAAAGTCACTCTTTTATTTTAAATATGTGGAAAAGGTTGAATTTTCTTCTGTGTGCAAGAGTGCAAGATATTTCTGGATAAACCTGGTGGGTTGTTTTTTTTTTTCTGCAGCTCTTGTACTTGTGATGTGCTGACCATCCTTTATTTCTGCAGTTTCTAAGTACAGTACCTCTCAGGGGAAATTATACCTTTAAATGCTGATTGGGTATATATGCCAAGGGGTAGACATGCAATTATACACATGTATATGGCAAAATTAAAAATGCTAATCTCCCCTATTTGAGATTTTAGCACTTGGGAAAATTTTAGAGCCTTAAAGGAGTAATATACCATAATTTTTCCTAAATCATTTTAATACATTGACGTGCATGGGAGCCACTGAACACAAGCTGTGTCTCAGGGTACAACTATTTATATATCATTTCTATTTTAGAGCAAGTGCTGTCTTCACATCAGCAGACTTCTTCCCTCACCTGTCCACAGAGCAGACTGCTGACAAGTTGTCCTGATAACAGCTTAAAAGCAGAAGGAACAAAGCGTATAAAAATATGGCAATTTTATTTTTTTTTTTTTAGATAACAAAGCTTAAAAAAAGACCTGACATGCTGTTCCAGGTCATGAATTCACTTGGTGTGAAACTGTGATATTGCCAAATACTTTCACATACCTGTGCGAAAGCAACAGGTATTAATGGAAACAAAGAACTCAAGTGTTACATTCAAGGTGCTAATAAGATGCAGAACTACATTTTTAGACTTTGGCATTTTTAGACTTTGACTTTTTTTCCTTTTGGTCTGAGAGTGATTCAATCTTGCCAGGGGGACAGAGTCAAAGTGGCTTTAAAGCCACCTGGAAGGTTGAAATGGGAGATCTGTACAAAGCACAAACTCCATCTTCCAATTTGCCATCTTTTAGGCCTGGGATAACAACAGAGGCAGAGGTGGAAGGTCCAAACCTCTTCATAAACAGTAAATGGGAAAGAGCTTACCTGCACTTGGGATGTTGCCATAAATATTGGTAGTTATTATCTGTTTTCTTGAGGTACAACAGTGCATTTTTTATTTAACATCTGTGCAAACTGTTCTGCATGTGAATATCCGATTCAAGCTTCTCTAAACAGCTTTTTTATTTATTTGTGAGAGTATAAAATATAACTTCCTTTAGGACTTTCATGTATGTCACAGTTTAATTTTACTCCAGTTAACTCATGGTGTTTTCACAAGGTTAAAATGCAAAATGCCCCAAATTTCTTGTGTAATTTTTTTCCCAAGAGTTCTTCTGTTTGTTTCAGTATTAGATTAAATGTCATGTGCAGAGAGGCAGCATTATTAGTGGCAGAAATTCAACAAATATTTTCACAACAATTCTTTAATTAAGACTGGGAGAAAAGGGTGTAGCAGTAAATGACACAGAGAGTGGGTGTAGCTCAGAACTGGTTCTAGTTTTTAATGAATTTTGAAGATGAAGGATGAAAATCCTTTTTTTTTTTTTTTCTTTCTCACTTTTATTTAACAATAAAGAAAGTCATGAACACCTGATTCCCTTCTGTTCTTTCCTGGGATTTGTTAAGTACCTGAGGTTTGATAATTTAATACAGTAATGAAAAAAGAGGTGTTATTTATTTGTGCATCTACTCATTACCCACAATTTCCCACAGATTTTAGTCTTTTTCTCTGAATCAAAACCACTGCTCAGAACACCTGTAAGGGGCACTCATCCTGTGTGTATCTGGCTGCACAATGAGATGAAATGTAAAGATAAACACAGGTTTATGAGGATTTTGCTGTAAATTTCATAACACATTACAATGCACCCCATTCCTAGGCTGCTTTTCTGTTTCCCTTGCAAACCCAGATAAGACAAAAAGATAGCCAGGATAGCAACTATTAAAGCAAGTTTTCTGTGGCATTTAGAGATGGTGAAAGCAATGTGCTGGCTTTTACAAGAATGCTCTAAAAGTTGGTGAGCTCAAGTTTTGCTTCTTGATTGCTTTGAGGAGGAAATGGCTGCGTGACCCATTGCCTCTGAATGTGCTTTTTTTGTAAGAAAACAACACAGGATCCTTCAAATATAAAGCCCCATCTACCTAGATCATTGTGCTGCTTTAAATTGCCAATTGCCTAAAATTTTGGGAGGGAACATTTGGGATGTTTCAAGTCAATGCACATGCAGAGCCTGAATTCACAGAACCTTAGAATCCTGGAGTCATTTGTGCTGCAAAATACCTTAAAGGTCATTGATTCCAACATTAATTAAGGTTGGACTAAATGATCTGAGGGGTCTTTTCCAATCTAAATGATTCGGAGGTCCTGTAATGATTAAGAGATGAGATCTCACTTGTTGGGGTACACAAAACCAAGACTACTTTGGACCTTATTAGCATAAGAATTTTGATAACAAGATGCCTTGGCAATAGCAAACAGAACTTTGAGGATTAAATCAAGATTGCAAGATCAAATCAGACTGGTTTAACAGGAAAAAGAAAATTACATCAGACTTCTGCAAGCAAGAGATGTTTAAAATATGTAAATTTGTTTATGTGATGATTAACACAATCACTGTAGTAAAACATTACTAGTCTTCCTAGAATAAGTATATAAGCAATTGTACTCCACAATAAATTTGGATTCTTTGACCATCTCAAAGTCTTCCCCATCTCTCCTCATTGCTGATACTCATTTGAGTTTTTTGTACCAGATTCCTTCTTTGAAAAAAATTCTGCTCAAGAAAATTAAATGTTTTGGTTTTGGTTCTGTAAATGCAGAGGTTGCACTGAAAGGAAAACTGCCGGTGAATCACAGGTTTCTCCTCTAGGAGAAAAACTACATGGGATGCCCCATGCTCTGCTGCTACCCAGATATACATTGGTTAACCAGGAATTGCAATTTCCCCCTTACAAGATCTACAAACATGGTGTGGCCATGCAGTAGGCACTCTCTGTTGGGTTCCACCATTCACACCTTTGACACACAATTTTGGGAGTCACCTATAAGCAGAATAAACATTGCTTTTATATTGCTGCCAGTCACCAGAGACAGAAAGGCCAAGAGTTGCCTACAGCAAGGGCAGACTATTCTCTACACAGTTACCATGTTCATGGCATTTGTGAACCTGGTCATGAATGCTGCCAGGTCAGATTGGGAAATGGGGGGTCACATATCCATAAAGGAACAAATTCTTCCCTCTGTGAGGGAGGTGAGGCACCGGCACAGGGTGACCAGAGAAGCTGTGGCTGCTCCTGGATGCCTGGAAGTGTCCAAGGCCAGGTTGCAGCAACCTGGGATAGTGGAAGGTGTCCCTGCCATGGCAGGGTGCGGGTCAGGTTGATTTTTAAGGTCCCTTCCAGCCCAAACCTTTCCATGATATCCAGTTTCAAATTCTGCAGACACGCAGTATCTAGATGTCTCTTGATTGAAAAAGTGAATAATCCTCCCCTAAAAAAAGTTTCATTCCAGGCGGGTGAGCTGTATGAGTGTTTTCACACAGTCAGCTGAAAGGCCTGTGCTCTACTGGAGCTGTGTCAGAGTTTCAGTCGTGCTGGAGCCAGAGCTCTTCCACCCACCACAGGACTAAATCTTGGCTTACACACCTGCTAGCAGGCAGGCAGGCAGGCTCAGATTAAATCCTGGGACACTGTCAGAACCCAGGACATCCCTCTGGCTGGCCAGGATGGCCAAGGCCCCTGCCAGGGGGCTCAGAAGCCCTGGCACAGAGCCCAAAACACCTCTGGTTTTCATTATGACCCATGGAGCAAATTACCAACCTTATGTGAAGATCAGCAAGCCACAACAGTTTAGGTGGAATAATAGTGATGTTATCACAGGGTGGAAAAGTAGATTTTGGGGTTTCTGGAAGGGGGGTTCAGGAGGCAAGACGGAGAGATCTGAGCATGTCCAGCCTTTCTCCTTCTTCTTCTTCTTCTTGGCCTCCATCTTCTGCTGTGATGGTGGCACTTTTAGATTGGTTTAGAGTAGAAGCTCACTGTCTAACACAGGTGACAGGTATTAAAAAGTAATTGTAAATATTGTATGTGTAGTTTTTAGTATAAAGACACAACACCCCCCTGGGGGAGGCAGAGTGCCTCTGACTGTCCTGCTGAGCGGACCTCAGTAACACAGGAGGGAGAATTTTATAGATAAGATACAATAAACAACCTTGAGACTGAGAAATGAAGAGCTCTGACTCCTTCTTCAAGCACTGGGCTGGGAAAAGAGACCTTCTAACACATCTCAGGGTCACTCTGAGCAGCTGGAGAGGCCCCAGCAGGACACAGCCTTGCCCCAGGCCCTGTGGTGAGGCCTCTCTGGCAGCTGGGATCCGGATTTTCAGGTTAGCTGAATTGCCTTCAGTGGGAGATGACCAAATGAGCAGAAGCTGTTCATTAGAAGAGACAATCATTGATTAAGTGCTGGATCCTTCCTGCTGGGGTGCTGCAAGAAGCTGTGTTCCATCAGAACACTTAGTGAGAGAAACTTGCACATCCTCATGCTTCTGGGGAGAAACAGAGCTGAGTTCTTGGGGTTTAATCCAATTATTGCCTTAAGATATAAAAAGAATATTCCTAAGACGGCCTCCCATTTCCTCCAAAAAGTTCCTTTCACAAGTCCCGTTTCCATCAAAAGATCACAAAATCTGTTCGTAAACACAGGATTTCTTCACCCTTCACCCTCTTCCTGAAAGAGGATGCAGGTCTCTCCCTGTGTCCCAAACCCTGGCTCATATTTTAGCCTCTGAGTATGACAGTGAAGGGAAAATGGGAGACAGGGCAAGGGTCCTCATATCAAATCTTTCCACCTTCCTCTAACAAGTGCATTATTATGACCAAGAATACCTTCAGATCTCCCTCCATACTCAGCAAAAATGACTCTCCCTCCTTATTGTCATGCCAACAGTGGGTATTTGTCATGTTCTGAATGTACCAACACCCACAGGCAGCTGATTTGGGCTTTTGTGCAGCCACCTCAGTTTGCCAGTCACCAACTGAACGTTTATTTTTGTCCTTCTCCATCTTTGTCTTTGCTGTCAGTTGTGCAGAGCTCTAAAGCATCCCTGTTGCAGTTACATTTTTGACAAGGAGGAACCCAGATCTTCAGATGTTTCACGTGGGAATTGAGAGTTACAGCATAATTTAAGTAAAACTGCCTCCACACATTGTAGGAACTACACAGGGATGTTAGAGTTCTCTTTGTTTGGCGTTTGAAACAAATTTCAGGTCTGGGACACACGAAAATGATTATCCTCAGCCCAAGATTCTTGATCTCTAAGGGCAAGCTCTTAACATTTCTTTTTTTTGTTTTTTTTTCCTTTTTCCCTAGGCCTTATTCACACTTTTATGATCTGAATGACAGAAGCATGAGGTTCACTTGCTTGTTTTACAGCTTAAGGACTAAGAAAGGGCAAGCACCATGTGGGTGAGACACAGAGAAACTCAGACAGAGCTTCAGGGAAAAGGTCACTGGAGCAAATAGTAGAGGAAGCTGCTCAAATGAGTGAGAGATGGTGGCAGATTTTGGTGTGAGAGATGCAGCAGGAAGTCAAGAAAGAGAGGATTGCTTTATGAGAAGAAACCAGAATGACTCACATGCCTGTTGGAAATAACCTCTGAAAAGCAGAGAGGCTCTTTTTGGGCACATGGGTACAAACAAAACAAAACAAAACAAAACCAACAAACAAAAAAAAAAAACCAACCAAAAACCCCAAACCAAAACCCAAAACCAGATAAAAAACCACAAAAACCAACCAATCAAACAAGCAAACAAAATCACCACAGAAAAGCACCAAAAAACAAAACCAGAAAAACAAACAAACAAAAAAACACAAAACAAAAAACCCCCAAACTTTCACAGCCAGACAGACAAGTCATGCTGAGTTTGAGCCCCACAGCACCAAACTTAAACAGCTGAGACAGGGGGAGGACATTTTTCAAGCCCTCAATATGCTTTTATCTTCCTGGGTTTGACAATCCAAGTGTGAATCAGGGATTACTGAGCATTAGAAGGAAAAATCTGCTTGAGCATGGCAACAGCGCTTGCAATTTCATAAATATTCTAGCCCAGCTTTGGTGGTGAAGAGTGTCTTTTTCAAGTATGTGCACGGCCTGAGAATTGATTATCTCCACCTAATGTTCCTCTTTAGGGCCTCTACTCAGCTGCAGAGAGGAGAACAGTTGATCAGAATCAAGTATTTTATAGCAGCTGAAAGCAGATGCCTGTCTGGCTGATCATGTGCATGTTAAATAAAATAACTAACAGGCATTTACATGTTTTGTCACAGAAATGCATCCTTGCCCAAGAAGCAGGAAGGTGTTGGCTTTGCTGATTTGTCCAATTTTGAAAGACTTTTTAGCAACAGCTTTGTCATTTAGTCCAGAGCATACTGATACAGATTACCACCACAAGAGGCTGAGATGTCATTTTATTTCCTCCCCTCATCCTTAGCCTTTCTCTTCATACTCAGAGGGCAAAATGTAATAATTTTAGAAGTGGACCTATTGTCACATAGCTGCATAATGGGTTGTTTACAAGCTGCAAAACTGAGAAGAACAATAATTTGATAATAATTAAATCACTGGACTATTTTGGTTTTTGTAATTACCTGAAACTGGTTCTGTTTCAACCAAGGCACTGACACTTTATAATTGTTAATTTACTAAAGTCTGAAGACCACCAAAAAATTCTGGAAATTAAGTCTGAAATGGTGATGTTTGATACAAGAGGGGGCAGCCTGTGCACATTATAGGTGAAATTAAAGAATTTTCGTAATTTCATCTCAATTTTTGGCATTTTTAAAATGTTAATTTTTGCTGTAAATTTGTTTGCTAAAATTTCTTGAAGGGTAACAAAGGAATTTTTTTCATAGATCTCACAGATTATGTACAATGACACATTATGTTTATTCCTTTTTTGTTCTTTTTTTGGGTTTTGGGGTTTTTGTGGGTTTTTGCTGTTGTTATTGTTTTGTTTTTTGGCTTTTTGTGTGCCTTTTTTCATAATTGTATTTGGATCCTGGAGTATTTTAAAGATCTATCAATATTTGTTTAATAGGATTTTAATTTTTTTATTTATTTTAGTTAAAGATTCAGTGATATGCAAGGAGGAAGACTATTTTGAGGAGGATAAATTAGAATGCACAGTATGGATGGAGACATTGCTAAAGTCTAAGAATATCCAAGGCGTTAAAAAATCATATCATCCTTAACTACTTGTAATTTTTCCACATTTTAAGATAAAGAGTTTTAATCTGGAGGTATTTGGTGCAGAACAGTTTTCAACAATGCACTATAATGAACTAAATGTTTTGCTCCACAAATTCTCTTTCAACATTGATGCATGTAATATTGGTAGGCTAATTGCACATTTATGGGAATTATTTTATTCTTCTGCTTTGAATATTTCAAGGATGACTTTGTCACATGGGACAGGAGTTGCACTGGGTGATCCTTGAGAGTCCCTTCCAGTTCTGGAGAGTCTAATGATTAATTCTATCCAACAGTGGGGATAAGTGACCATATTTTATTCTCCTTGTTCAGTGTTTTATCATGAGAGTCTGCAGGGTGTTTATATGTGTATCATATTTGCATTTCCACCTTTCTTTCTTCCATCTTTATCCAAGACAGAATGGATTTCGCATTTGACAGGGTGATGTCAGTACTCTGATGTTTAATATTTCTAAAATCTGCTTTAGGGAATTCACTAGCATGAGGGGTTTTTGATAACATAAAATCATAGAACCAAATAATCACAGACTGGTTTGGGTTGGGAGGGACCTTAAATCCCATCCAGTGCCACCCCAGCCATGTCAGGGACACCTTGCCCTGTCCCCATGTCCAGCCTGGCCTTGGGCAGTGCCAGGGATGCAGGGGCAGCCCCAGCTGCTCTGGGCACCCTGTGCCAGGGCCTCACCACCTTCATTGTGAGGGTAAAGATGCTCCCTGTAATATCCAAAGGTCGATATTACAAAATTATCAGGTTTAAGAGTCATCACGTGTTCCTATGCATAGTAACAGGAAATAGATAATTTGAAAGTAAGCATAAATGAAATACACATGTAACATCAATGCCTTAAAAAAACAACAACAACAACAAAAATCACCAAGAAACCCCTTCAATAAATTAAAGAATAAAAAGAACCGAAACTGCCCTAGTGGTTTCGTGTCCACATTAATAAAATATTTCTGTCTCAAAAACAATTTCTAGTAAAAATTTGGTCACTAGCTATGGATAGGATGTTCTTGACGCAGTCTGATGGACAGCAGATCTGAATTTTAGCCCATGGAATGACAGAATATTTGGGGCTGGAATGGATCTCTGAACACCACCCAGTCCATCCCCCTGGCCAGTGGCACAGGAAGGTGTCCAGCTGGGGCTGGGGTGTCTCCAGGCAGGGACACTGCAGGCCCTCCCTGGGCAGCTGTTCCAGGGCTCTGCTGTCCCTCCATGGACACAAGTTCTCCCTGCTGCTGCCCTGCCCCTCGCTGCCCTTTCTTTGCTGGCCACTGCTGCTGCTGCTGGCGCTGGCAGCACTGAAAAGCTGATAAGCCTTTTAATAGAAATTTTTTCTTGGTTAACAGATGTTTTTTAAAGACAATGAACTGTAATTAGAGGGGGAAAAAAAGAGATTTCCCTTTAAATGTGTTTGGTTTTGTTCCTTTTCCTCAACCAATCTTAGGGACTAAAGCAAATCATGTAGTGTCCTGTAAGGGAGCTTGAGATGTTGTGGGAAAACTGGAAATGATTTTCTGACCTGTAGCCAAAAGGGATGGTGTGTCCTCTGTTGTGTCTCAGTAAATGATCACCACTGGGGAAACACCCAGAAAATTGGGGTTTGTGGAAAATATGTAAGGTTATTTAATTACAGAGGCTCTTCTCATAGAATATTTGCTTATTCCTTAACTTACAAACTGTAGTCTTCAGGTCAAACTTGTGACATCTGCAGGCAGACAGCACGACTAACCCAGCCAAGATGTTATTTATTTTAGACTTCAGCCTTACATTAATTTTTATGCCAGCAAAGACCTTCAGCAGTAGGCTTCACTGAAGTCACTTCAATTGAATACATAATTCAGGAGAGGTTTTGCAGTTTTATATATGTGTTTACTTATACCTGCATGCTTTCCTTTTATATTTATATGTAGATTATTCACTGCCAAAATACTTTTGCCAAACTTTATTCTGACAGTGTTTATTTGAAATGGTCAATAAATAATGTGTGAGTAAGTGTGTGAAATTATTTCACATCCCCGCTACAAAAATACATAAATTAGAATCACATAACAGATTTCAGAAAAATCTATACTGGAATGCAAAACAGTTTATTTTTGACAGGAGACACTTTTAGGCATTTAACACACTCATTTTTACTTGTCAGCAAAATAATTCTTGGGGAAAAGAAGTTTTAAAGCAACTGTCTGTTCTTTTCTTTCTGTGGGCTTTCAAGATTTGCTTAATTTATCCAGGGGGAGACTCTAGGTAGACTCCTGGTAATAAGTGGAAGAGAATGTGCATTATTCAATGGATTGACCTATATGCAAATGAACAGAGCATAAACATTTTAATCTAAAAGTGCTTTTGCTTATATAATTGTGAAACCACAAAAAATGCACCTCTGAACTGCACAAAATATTATTGGCTTTAATGAATTGGTTCTGAGTGGTGCTTTGAGACAGCAGTCTGATGGATGGAGCTGTGGTCTGAGAGCTGCAAACCCTGGATTCCTACTCTTGGTCCTGGCTGTCTGCCAGAGGGAAATTATAGCCCTTTTGAGCTAAGGTTTCTTTTTCTTATTAAAATGTAGATTGTATTATTGCAAAGCATTTTTGAAAATGGTAGTTAATGCATTTATGTGTTTAATTTATATATGTGAATGATAACCGCATGGATGTCTTCAGACGGGTGTCTGCTTAAAACCATGAACAATGTTCATCTTTCTGCAAAGAGATATAATTTCCTTGTAAAACAATTTGGGTGTTTCCACTGTGAATATCCTCTGGTGTGCTTTTACAGATTTAAGTTCACAGATTAAATATTTTTGTTTTCTCAATCAGGGCAGAACCATATCAGCTGTTTCCTTGAATAGTGAGATGAAAATGAGGACAAAAGATAACATATTGTTCCTATTTCATTAAATATAAAAAATTAAGTTGACCTCCCCAGAATTTAGCTGGGGCTGCATACAAAGAACTAGTTTTTTTCCCCCTCTTATTTCTTTAATTATTTCTGAATCTGTGAACGGGAAACTATCTCATTTGTCCTCATTTTTATAACAACTTTATGGAGGAATTATATTTATTTTCTTAAGTATTTTTAGTCTTCTTTCTTAATAGCTTGTGTAGAACTTTCTCTAACAAAGGATATATTTTAAAAGGTTGCAAAACTTCTTTCTCCTCATAAAATCCTGAAAAATACAGGTAATCATGTTATACAACATTGAGCAGTCTAATATTCTGAAGGTCACAGAATTTATATATATATATATATATATATATAATCACTTCAAATTCAGCAGAAAGTACATCTCTCCCAGTCACTTTCATCTCAATAAATCCCAGCCTACTAAAAAGCCAGAAAGTGATAGGCATCTGCAGAGATTGCCTCACCCCAGATCATGATAAGTGGAAATACAAAAATAAGGAAGTCTAAGAACCTAGAAATTTCAACCTACAATGTTGAAAAACATTGAAACAGATTAGCTGGTTTAGTTTAGGGGGCTATTTTTTCCCCTTGTAACTATCACTCCCACATTGCTTCGATTGAAATAGTGAAATATTGCTTATCAAAAATTGTTGCTTTAAGAAGTCCACCTTTAAAGCTGAAGAAAGAGCCTTAGGAACAACCATCATTTATTTTTTCCTGTTCATGTGTGTGTGTGTTTGGGTTTGTTGGTTTGTTTGTTTGGGTTTTTTGTTTGTTCATCCTTTTTTGTTTGTTTTTTTGGTTTTTTGTGGTTTTTCTCTTTTTTTTTTGGTTTTGGGGTTTTTTTTGGTTCGGTTTAGTTTGGTTTGGTTTGGTTTTCTGGGCCTTTAAGCCTCTGACTGTTCATTTCCTCTGCTCAAATGAAAGCAGACATTAACCTCTCAGACATTCCTTTCATGACACACTGCCAGGGCTTGTGTTCTTTGTGACAGAAATGTAGCTCCATATTGAGAAATAAACATGGAGTAAAGTGTCCCATAGGAAATGAAACTGAGGGGAGAGAGGAAAATGACTTTGTCCAGGTCTTTTATTATATTCCTGGCAAATGGTCTTTATTCATGTTTGTTTTTATCATTTAGTCTCTATCATGGAGCCATGAGATAGTTTGGATTGTAAGAGACATAAAAGAGCTCTTTTAAATTCTTCAGCTTTCCATAGCATAACACAGCAACTCATTTAAGCTATTTTCTTGTAATTTCTTCCTTCAAGTACGTCTTACTTTGTACACACAAATATGGACACACACTCCCAACCCAGCAATCCAAATTCCAAGAGAACGAAAGGAGAAAATACAGATATATTGGAGTTTAGTGTTTACCCCAAATTGCATTTGTTAATTTGTATCAGTTCAAAACCCTTACTCTGATTTTTTACTGCTGAGGTCTCAGCTGGTCACAAAATCAGTTTCACTTGGTGTTTGATTCAACCTCTATGCTCACTTCAGAACACAGCATACAGCAATTGAAATATTTTAATGCAGATACACAGCTTAAGCTCTTTTTTTTAAAGCTCTTCCATAGAGATTTAAAAAAAAAAAAACCAGCTCTAGAGCACTGTTATCCCTATAAGAACCCGATTTTGAAGCCCATCTGTCCATGCCCGAAGTTTTCTGTGCCTATATTTCCTCCTGGCAATATATGCACTATTATGTCTTACACCTAATAAATAATTGGTCTTTAAAGTGGTCATCAAGTTTCTGGTTTGCTGTTGTTGATGAAACATAAGATGGAACAAGCCAACTTAAGCTCTAGATGTATTATTGCATACACTTTATGCCTTTTATGGGATTCTTATTTTAATTTTATAAAACTGAACTAAACATCTCTTTGTATAAGAAGCAAAATCTGCAGCCTTGTTGCTCAGGGATATTAAATAATTAGTTTCTTATACAAGAAAGAAGAGGATTCAAGATTTAAAATGCCTCCAGAAACTTCTGTTCTGCTTGCACACTCGCCCCCCACGCGGCTGCTCTTTGATAAAAAATAATAAATTTTGTAGGCACTTCTTCCTCCAACAAAAAAAATCTCCAATGGAATAAGGAACAAATATCAACACAATCTTTCTTGCTGTCCATTGTTGAGGTGAATGCTCTCCACCTGGGGTGAAACTCTCACAGATTTTTTAGCATATACTGAAATAAACGATGTTTCTCCCCAAAGCTCCGAGCTACCAGCTTGTTCAAGCCTAAATCCCCAGGACAAAAGCTTTAAGTTCCTGCTGGACATTGCAGCTGCTCCTGTTTAACCATTATCCTAAAGGAAGCCCTTTTGCAGTTTCTCTCAGAGAATTAGGTGCTCCCAGGTTTTATTATGACCGAGAATGCCAGGCATGGTAACTGAACTCTATCCCACCTTTTGATACCCCTGAAAGCTTGGCATCACTGAGGTGTTGGCTATGCCATGAGTAACAAAAAAACCCAAAGCTCATGGGCTGTGTATTTGTCATCCAACAGAAGAAACCTCTGAATATCAATAATACAAAAATAAACTTCTGAATATCGATAATATCATAGCTTCATTGCTTTCTGACATTCTGCATAATGACTGTTTGTACTTAACTGAAAATGCACCTTTTAAAGATAATTTTTAAAAAGATATGTACTTTCTAGAAGCCTGGAGGAACAGCAATTATATAACAGAGAAAGAATTAATTAATTCCTATCTCAAAATTCCAACGTGGCTTATTAGAAATCTTGCTGATGGAGGAATTCAAAGTACTGCAATTTTATTTCACATGGGAATACAAATTTCAGGCCCTTCCTCAAAAAGTCACTTCTTTCAAAAAGTCCAACTTGCTAAATGAATTTCATGTGCTGTCACATCTTGCCTGTAATTCAAAATGTGCAGCTGGAGTTCAAGAGAACACATGTGGGAAAGAGGCCATAGTGATGAAGGTTCCACCCCATGGAAAGCTGAATTTGAAATATTTGAGAAAATCTGGTGAGAAACTGGAGGTGGCCTCTAATTAAGCTTTTGGAGGCTCTCCATTCCCATACCACTGACATGCGTTACTTTAGTTTGAAAAATAAATCAAAATCAGGATCTGTATGTTTTATCCCGACTTTCTGCCTTTCCCAGCCTGGAGGCTTATGTTTTATTCTTGTGGAAATCAGATCAAAAAGATGGGACAATGAGCATTGAGGATGTTTCTGAATACAGGAAATGCAGTGTTGTCCTGGGAATCCAGAAACTGAGAAGGTCCCAAAGCTCTGGGACAGCTACTGCTATTGAAATGCATAAATCTGAAGTAATTCCATACAAAATCCAGTGTCTTTCCCCATCTCTTTCCCTGTACTCCTTCCCAGCCCTCAATTATCCTGTTTTCATGGGTTTTTTTAAAAAAGAATTTGTAGCTCTGGCACACAGGTTAGGCAATTGTTTTGTCCATCTTGAATTTTATTCATGAAAACTGTGTGAACAGAAAAAAAAAACCAACAAACTGTTTGAAAGCTTTGTGCTTTCAACAGTGAAAGGTCAACCATTAAAAAAAATTACATTATTTCTATGAAAATACTGACATATTAAGCTCTCCTGATTTAGTTATTCAGATGGTCTTGTGTGATTTTGATGCATTTGAGAGAGATAGGGCTGGAGGAAGCATGAAAATAAATACTACTAAAAATAAATTTTACTGTCTTAAGTGTAAATATGTTCAAGTCATAAATTTTACAATGTTGTATGCCTGTGTATGAGATACCACTAGTCATTGCTACATTTTTTTCTTTTTTTTTCTTTTTTTTGTCTTTTATTTTCACTTTTTATTTTCAAGTTAAACTTGAAACTTCTATAAAAAGGTCTGCCACTTCTCAATGGTTCCCATGTTCTCCTCCATCAGTGAAGGAGCTCTGGGGTGATTTGGGATCTGTTTCTTCAGTCAGCATCTGAGCATTTATTCCACTGGAAACTGTGGAACATATTTAGTAAAGGTCACATGAGAAGGTACAAATTCAAACTGGGAGACACTGATTTTATTTTATTTTATTTTTTTTAATTTTTAATAAATTGCAGCTTGCATCTCAGGAATGATGCCTCTTCCATGGCCTACATACATATATATATATATATATATATATGCTAGCAGAAAATTTATTGTATTGGTGTGTAAGTAAGAAATCTACAAAAAAGATTAAAAAAACAAAGGAAGAAATCTACAATGAAATATTTTACTGGAGCTAGAAAACTTGCCACTTTGTAAATTTGTATGTCAATCAGGAGGGAACCAATTTATTCTTCTTTTTCAGAAACAATGACATTTTTACAGAGTATTGGTAACATAAGTCACGAGCAATATAAGGAGCAATAGGATTTAACAAAACCCCAAACAAACAGCAAAGGAGTACCTAAAGAGAAATGTTCCTTCTGCTTTCTGCCCTAGTTTTCTGTACAGAAAATTTATGGTATTTTAGCAGCAGGGGCGAGGTAAGTTCTGTTTGACTGCAGCTCTTGATACACAAAGCATCTGGCTGTAAAAGGGCTTAAAAGGACATTTTCCTAGCTAGGGAACTGATGGGAGAGGAGCATGGATTGCATGAAATGAAGTGTGGGAATAGGATGAAAGAGAAGATAAGGGGAAGGGAAGGGAGAAGAAGGCAAGGAGGGAAAGTTAAACAACAAATGCCTTAATACATGTGATGGAGGGTGGAAATACAGGGAGAACGTAGAGGAATATCACAGAAAGATCTCAAAACACAGTGGGACAGTGAGGGTGGCACTCTAGGGGAGTCAGCAGATACTTGCCCCTTCTCCATCAGAAAGAATCCACACAATGGCAGCTAGGATTATAATCTTCAACTGTCATAATAAATTATCAACTTTGCCAGCTTTCTGCCTATTAGTTCTTAACAGTAAACAATCAGAAATCCTACCCTCTTTTTTTTTTTTTTTTTTGCATGTAGGACTAGATGCTGAAGTGTTTTCAGAGCTTGCTTCAAGATACTCCCCCCAAGGCATCTTGCTATCACATCTGAGAAATTTTCTTGCTTTTTTCTTTCTTCTCTTCTCTTGCTTTGCACAGTCATGCTGTTCAGGTCAGTCTACACTGCCCTCTGGAAAAAGGTACCTCCTTCCTTCTTACCGTTTATATTAAAAAAGCCACAAACAAAAGGATATAAGATATTTAGATAATTTTGAGGAGAGGTTCTGATGAGGAAACTCATGATTAGTTTGATCTCTAATGTTAACAACTGTTGGGCATGTGAAAGATTTTAGCAGTAGGGAGCTGAGTGCCTTGAGAGGTTTTCCTAGCAGCGATTTCACACCATTAGACTTAATTCATCCTGTGGATGTGTGAATTACATTTTTTTTTTTTTCTGCTAGTTGGATAATAAGGCAATAAAGCTTTCTGATGTGTTAATGTGTCAGATTGGAATGTGTTGGGCTGGGTGATGAAGATGACTTAAAAAGAGATTTTTCCAATAGTGAAGTTGGGCTGCTTGAAGCCAGTGATTTGAAAACACAGTAAAGGTAATGGACCATTAATGATGATGGAATGATGTAAGTGAACTGACTGAATAAGGGTTTTGTGAAGGATGGTATGATACAGTATAATTTGTACAGATTATATTGCTTGAATTCTCAAATGATACTTTCATTTTTAGGAGAGGTTCTCATGATTTTTTTTTAAGGATTTTCCTGTCTCCCATCTTTTTGTAAAATATCAAGGCAGTACTCACCGAAAACTAGCAAAACGTCATTTTGACTAACACAGAATTAATTCTAGTCACAAAATTATATTAAACATGTGTACTGATTGCCCTAGTTATAAGTCTAAACCTGTTTTCTAACTATTTCAGCTGCATGACCATAATCTCAATTCAATCCAACTGTCACTTGGTCGCTGAAATAACTATAATTTGATTTAACAAGTTATTTTATTTTACTTCATTTCACTGTGTTATTCCCTTCAGCAATCATTTTCAACAGACAAGGAATAGCCCTGCAAAGAAAGAGTTTATGTGTATTTATATATATATATATATACACACACATACATATATGTATGTATAACTAAATATTATATATATGTAATGTGTATATATAAACAAAATATATATCTATATATACCTATGTATCTATATCTATAGATCAACATATATATGTATAAATATATATATGTATATAAACATGCAAAACCATTATATTTTCAACCTACTTTTTTATTCAAGCTCAATAAAGAGGAAATGAAATGTTACACTTATGAAGGTATGCCACGGGAAAAAAAAAACCCAAAACCAAACCAACTTTAAAATGTACTTTCTATGATGTTTACCAACTTTTTTCCCCCTGCAGTGGAACTACATTTTCTAAAGAAAAAATAGAGAATAAATAGGGAGCCTTATGTACTCTTTTCTTTACCAGTATTAGGGGATTTGAAGCAGAACTGTTCTGCTGCAGAAATTCAATCTGGCTCCAGGGGAACTGCCTGAGAGTACAGGAATGGCTCTGGTGAGCCAGGAACTGTTGTAGTTGTTACAGGAACAAGAGCAACCAACCAACCAAACAGGTGGGGACAGAAGATAGGAAACAAAGCTGTCCCTGAGCCATGAATATCACCAGTGAGGTGTGAGACTCCAATTTTGCAGGAAATTCTCTTTGCTTGATTTCTTTGCCATTGTGTCTATCATGTTTTACCAAACACATGCTGATAACTACAATAACAAAATAGTACTAACATCTAAAAAGAAACTCGCTCAGAAGTGAGGGGATGACTAAACCCAGAAAACTTTATGTGGTGTTTAAAGCCTCTCATGTGGGTGGAAAAAGCCCAAGAACGTGGTGGTGCAGAGACACAAATTTCAAACATGAGACAGGACTTTAAATGCAAATTCCGTTGAGAAGGGTGTAGAAGTCAAGAGTGTTCGTAGTATAACATCTAGGAAATGAGTCCTGAAAACAAACAGTGGGATACAGAATCACTGAAGCATGGAATGGGTTGGGCTGGAAGGGACCTTAAATCCCTTCCAGTGTCACCCCTGCCATGTCAGGGACACCTTGCCGTGTCCCCATGTCCAGCCTGGCCTTGGGCAGTGCCAGGGGTGCAGGGGCAGCCCCAGCTGCTCTGGGCACCCTGTGCCAGGGCCTGCCCACCCTGCCAGGGAACAATTGCTCATTGCCAAGATCCCGGCCAGCCCTGCCCTCTGGCACCGGCAGCCATTCCCCGGCCGCCGTCCCCGCGGCCCCGGGCAATTGTCCGTGTCCATCTTTGCTGCGGCCCCTCGAGGCCCCGCAAGGCCACCCCGAGCTCGGGCCGGAGCTTCTCCTGCCCGGGTGAGCGATGGCAGCTGTGGCAGCCTTTGCTGCCAGCGGAGCCGCTCCGTCCCTGTGCCCGTGCTGGAGCCTCCTGTGGCCCGGCTGCAGCAGCTGCAGCTCCTTGCTGGGCTGGCCCAGGGCTGGGGCAGCTCTGCAGGTGGGCTCTGCCTGAGGGGCAGAGGGGCAGAATCCCCCCTGCCCTGCTGCCCACGCTGGGCTGGGCCCGGCACGGGGCTCTGGGCTCTGGGCCCAGCCCATCCCAGGCTTTGGGGTCCCAGCCCAGGCTTTGGGGTCCTAGCCCAGCACGGGGCTCTGGGCCCAGCCCAGGCTTTGGGGTCCCAGCTGTGCCCCACAGCACCCCCAGGGCTCCTCCAGGGCTGGTCACTCTGCTCAGCCCAGCCTGGATCCAGCCCAGGACTGCCCTGACCCAGGGGCAGCACCAGCCCTGGCCTGGTTCAACCTTCTGACATCCTCATGGGGGTGCCCAGGGCTCTCTGGATGCCATCCTGTCCCTCAGGGGTGTCACAACAACCTCTCATGATGATATTCCACTGCCGAAGCAGCTTATTTAGAATGAAGCTTTGGTTAATGCTGCTGTGGATTTCTTGGAGAAGAAGAAAACAGGAGGAGTTCACAGCTGCGAATCATTCCACAGACACAGCTGTGGCCTATCTGCAGCAGAGAGTGATAAAGAGTGAACGAAGAAAAACCTGACAAAATGGCCTGTGTTTTTTTTGGCTTTTAACTTACCCCGGTTTTTTGTCGTGGAACAAAACTGAAATTTTCAGGCAGTATTTAGTGTATTATAAAAATAATTGGTGATTGTACAAAGTACCATTGCTCTGTGAGTTTTTAAACATTTCAAAATGCCACAGCAGAAGCAAATCATTGTTTCTCTAACTAATACTCATGTCAGATTGACTTCAGCACATGAATAGTTTATATAATGCAATTTAGACTGAAATTCTACACATTCTTATCTTTCATATTTCAAGTCTTTAAGAGAAGAGAATGTGTATCATCACCTGCAAACAGTGATCGCAAAAGGTTTAGCAAAACAGGTGGTTTTACCTTCATTACATTAAATCATATGAGTATAAATGCTCATTCTATCAAGTTTGTAGTAGTATTTCATGTGCTATCTTAGGTATGTTTCTAACACTTACTTAGGTGGAAATGTTTAATAGATCATTATTAAACCACTGCTATGAATAGCTCTGTGTAGAGTGCAGCATTAGGATTTATGTAACAGTGGCAGTAGGCTTTTAAATTTTAGATATGTTGGTGTAGGGAATTAAAATGTTTGTTTTAAAATGTCATTACAAAATATCCAAAGTTCTAGGTGTCTTTACTGCATTTAATTTTTTATGAAATATTGATGAAAGGAATTCAATTTCTGGTTTTACCGCACGTGATTTAAAATTTGAAACAAGTCTGTAAATTAACAGGGTGTTCATTATTCATTATAAGTCCAATGAGTCAAGGATCTTATTTTAATAATATTTACAGTTTGTTTCTAACATTTTATTGAGACGTTCTCGTCCCTTCCTCACAGTCTTCACAACATTGTCTTTTCCTCACTCTTCTCACAAGCCTAGCTAGGATTCAGAAATTTACAATTAAAGTGAGAAACTGATAAATTCTTCTGAAACTTCTTAAGTACCAAAATTCCTTGGGTTTGGGACAATGCTGTTACATTGTAAAATTGTCTCAATTTGCAATGAAAACAATATTCAGAATGAACAGTCAGAAGACTAACAAAAAAACATAACCTGAGCGCAGTCAAGGGGTTTTTTTTCCACCTGAGAGTTCAAAGTTGCATGTTTCTAGAAAGAAAGTAAAAAATTAGGAATAATGTCCAAAATATTGTGTCGCTGGTGATTTTTTTTTTCTCTAGGACACTCAAAAAGGCATCAAAAATGTTTATTTTTTTGTTATGAAATGGATTAAAAGAACATGTATTAATTTTTTCATGATAAGAAAATGAATTATATTCAGTTTTATTCAAACAAGTCTGAAATTTTAAAATTCACTGGAAGTTGTGTGTTTCCAAACAAAGATATTGCTGATTTGGGGAAGTTGCCTAGAAATCAGTTGTTGTTTCCTGAATTGGGTAAGGAAAAAAAATCTTGAAGATCTGTTTGATCAGGTCTGAGTATTATGAGATTTGAACAGGAGCTGTTTACTTACTGCCTTTCCCAAAAGCATTTACTGAAATGGTTAGAGGAAAATAAATCAAAGTATATCAATCCAACAAGGATCTGAATGTGAGCTTCTCCTGACATTATTTCTCTTTGGATGTAGGCAAATGAGTACTATCACATAACCTGGCTAAAATCTTGGAAGAAAATATGCCAAATATCTCAAAAATACTGAAGACATGCAGTTGCTTTTGTAGACAAAGAAAGTGTGAAGACAGTACTGTCTATGGAGAAAAAAGCATTCTGCCAGCAGGAATAAATGATATTTTAAGAATAATATTTGATTTTTTTTTTTGAGTGGTTGCAAACTGAAGTGGTAAGCCGAGTGTAGTGCCCTAGCCAAAAGTAATAAATTAAATAATTTGAACATTGTGTGACCAAATACAGATAGGTTTGCCTGTGCCTCCACCAGTGTACGGGGCAATTACTCAGATGTCAGGAAATTCTAGATATTGAAGTTTGTAACTCTGAACAGAACCAGGACAGAAAGGGAGACTTGTAACTGGTCACTTTTGGCCAATTTTCTCTAGTACTGTTTCTCCTTCCTCACTGTGATGGTCAAACTGCAGCTACAAGTTGGGAATATTCTCACTGAACTGTACAATCTTCCTGTGATGATGTAAATCCTCACAAATGGAGCCAGGGACTGCAAACCAAACAAAATAAAACCTCCAAAACAACCAATCAGTCAACCAGCCAAGGAAAACACCAAAAAAAACCCAACTAACCAACCAAGTAACCAACCAAAAAAACCCCAAACCCTCCCCCCACCAAAAAAAAACCCAAGCCAAACACACCAAACCACAAAAACTCACACAAATAGCAAAGCAAACAACAAAAAACCCCAAAACCAACAAAACCCACCAAAGTCACCAAAACACCAACAAAGCAAAACCTAAAAGTTAAAAAAAACAGCAAAAAAGAAAAAAAAAAAACAACAAACCGAACCAAAAAAACACCACAAAACAACAGCAGAGCCCTGAAATTCAGCTTCCTTGCTGTTTTTTCAAGTTCTCCATTGCACATTACTCTTTTTTTTGGTGATTTATCCTATTACAGGCATGCTTTGAACAGCTCCATGATAGGAGATGGAGGAGGGAGGAGACATTGCAACAACCATGACTTTTCCAGGCTTCTTAACACCTGTAAAAATAATTCCAAAGCATAAAAGATTTGTAATTAGTGTTTAATTAATAATTTATGGTTGTATTCAATGCAAAAACATCCCTGCAAAAATTAGAAAGGATCAGGCTCTGCAGAAAGGAGAGCGGACAAGAAAAGGAGGTGTTGAGCATGAGCTGCATATGGGTCAAGGAATAAAAAAGGATGTCATGACAGACTGAAAGGTTCAGAGGGTCCCTGAAGACCCAGATATTAGGAAGCATGTGAAAAAACCAAGAAAATGTCAACAGAAAGTGTGTGCTTCTGAGGAGATTGGGAAAGGGATCATTTATTTATTTATGTGTCTTAAAGGTTACCAGTGGAAGGACTTTAGTAAGGATTGCACAATAAACAAATAAAGCAAGTCAATCCATGGCACGTGTCACACAAAATGAAATCAGCCCAGAAATGAATGAACCATTTCCTGCTGAAGTGTCTCACTGTGAGAGTGCACCCCCAGATTTTTCTGGTCCCTAGGAAAAGAATCCAGCACAAGCCTCGTGCTCACAGCTCAGTGCCACTGAGGAGAGGTGCCTGCAGGAAAAATCCATCCTGTGATAAACTGACAGTCAGGGAAGAGGGATTACAGCAGTTTGGGGCTATTTAGTTCAGATTTTGCCAATAGCTAAGCATTGGATGGACAAAGAAAATTTTAATGTCTCCACAAAGCATTGATGTAGTTAGCAACCCACCAGAAGAGTCACATATCAAATAGATTCACTTCCTGAGAAATGATGACAACATTTTGTGTGAGTATAAAAGAAATTATTAATAATATTGCCTCCTGAATGCATGCTGACATTCATATTCCCAGAACACACCAAAAGCAATAATTATTAATTTTTCAGTCAGAAAATAGAAACAAAAACTTGGAGGCATTCAGACTTCCCCTTTCTTCTCTGCTTTTAATGCTTTCATTTTGAAAATCAGTTGTTTTGTACATCTCAGAGCCATTACACATCTGACCAGATCCCAGCTGAACCTATATGAAGCTCCAGTGCCTGAGAAACCAGAGCCTCAGCAGCCCATTAATGAAAACTCACCAAATGTTTGTGAACTGCCTTGCTCAGTGGCAACATGTGAATTGGTACCAGTAAATTGGCCAGAGGATGTGGAAAAGTCTCCTGCTGACATAAAATGACATCTGTTGGACAGGTAAGAGCAGAGGCAATGCAATCAGAGAGCTGCCAGCACAGCACTTAGACTCAGCTCAATCTAGCATGATTAGTTGTATCACTCAAAGGTGCTTCTTAAAGTTTTTTTTTTTTTTTTTCCTATCCTAAAGATGCATCTCCCTAAAAACTTCACCATGGGGGTGCACATTTATTGTGTCCACACGATTGCAGGTCAGAATTGCACATTATACAGTATTTCTCCTCTTTTCTGGCAGAAGCTCTCTGCTTCTTTATATCAACCAAAAGCATCTGAAAGTTAAACTCAGATTTTATTTCTTTATTTCAATCGTGGGTGACTGCTATTTTCAGGTGAAAGAGCTTTGGAACTACAAATCTAGAAGATTTTTGTTCTGGTTGCTGTCTTTTTGACACAAGTGCTTGACATGTGTTTATAATTTCTGGACAGTAAGTGTGAGAGTGGAAATGGCTTGAGAGACAGCATAACCTGTGATTTTGAACATAACAAAACAAAACAAAACCCCTTCCCTGCATAGCATTTTCTACTGGTATGGCCATGGTCTCTAAAAGGATTTCACTTCAAAATTACATTTAAAGAAAATAAATGTTTAACAAAACAAAAAAAAGGCAACAAAACCCTCAACAACAAGAACAACAACAGCAACAACAACAACAACAAACCAAATCAACAAAAAAACCCAGAACAAAAATAAATCCAAAACCATAGAGTGACAGCCTGCCATGAATGTTGAAGATCTGGTGTGGGTCGTGTGCTCTAGATAAGAGTTTGGTTCTAGAGAAGAGTTTGGCTGTATTTTGTGTTGCTTGCCATTTCTTGAGTTCCACAACCAGCTGAAGAGGTTGGAGAGATGTTGCACAAGCAGCAAACACCATATGAGCAGGGGAAATGATTTCTTTTGGAAAAGCAGAGCGATGAGAACACAACAATGTCATGGAACAGTCCAGGCTGGGATAAAGGGGCTGGAAAGCTGGGAAAGGCCACTCCTGACAGAAGATTGAGAGGCTGGAGCATGGCCAGGCAATGGAACGGAGCCGGGAAGGGAATGGAGCCCCAGGAGAGGCTGAGGGAGCTGGGCAGGGGCTCAGCCCGGAGCAAAGGAGGCTCAGGGGGCCCTTGTGGCTCTGCACAGCTCCTGCCAGGAGGGCACAGCCGGGGGGTCGGGCTGTGCTCCAGGAACAGGGACAGGAGCAGAGGGAACGGCCTCAGGCTGGGCCAGGGCAGGCTCAGGGTGGGCACAGCAGGAATTTCCCCATGGAAAGGGGGCTCAGGAACTGCCCTGGCACTGCCCAGGGGGGTTTGCAGTGCCCAGCCCTGCAGGTGTCCCCTAGAGGTGGCACTCAGAGCTCTGGGCTGGGGACAAGGTGGGCATTGAGCACAAATTGGTCTTGCAGGTCTTTTCCAACCTCAATGATTTTGTGATTCTGTGATTGTAATGTTTGGGTTATACTGATGGTCAAGCAGTGAGGAGAAAAGAAGGAAAGGTGATGAGGAAGGTGTAAATTGGTATTTCCTCTGTACCCACCAGCTTTCCAGTTTCTTGCAGTTGAACCTGGTCCCTGACACCTGCATAAACCCTTACTCAAAGGTTGGACTGGATGACCTTGGAGGTCTTTTCCAACCTCAGTGGTCCTGTGAGCACAATTTAAGATTTAAAAATGCACTCGGAGCAGGATGTGTGAACACACTGCCTTGCACCTGCCTCTGACATTCCCTTTGTCCTGTCTCAGGGCTGAGGTGATCATGTGGTGATATTTATTACAATTCCTTGCGTTTCAGCTGGGCAGGACAGGTTGGCATTTAACACCTCTGCTTTTCTATTTCAAGATCAGGAGCACTGTCATATTTGGTGGGCCACAGCTCCTTTTTTGTGCTTTTAGGACCACAGTGCCCAGAAGACTTGGTCCTGGCACCTACAGAGGCATCCCAAATCATTGAAACATTTGCTTTCTTATATTTAGGGATTTTTTTTCCTCTTTTTTTTTTTCCTTTTTTGTGTATTTTTTCTGGTAAATAACATTTAGAAGTCCAAACTTTTTATTCTCGCCACCGAAATATTTTATTCCAATCCCATTAGGACAACTGGAAAATTGTTTAGGAGGATGATGGGTTCAATAAATATATATAAAAGGTTATTGGCCTTCACTGTAACTCACTGGTTTCTTTCTCAGACTGTCTGAAGAATCTCTAGGATTAAGAATCAGACTCTTTTTTTATACCAAAAATAAAAATGAGCTAAGAACAACAAATGAAAATATGCAAGCCCTAAACACCGTGTTTGTGGTCCCTTACTAGGTAAAAATAAATTTTGAAGTTAAGGCAAATCAAACAAGAATGGAAAAATTGCTAGTGAAAATTCTCATAACTTTTCAGAGAACTGAATTTGGTTTTGAAAACCATTTAAAAAAAAATTACATTTATTAAATACTTTTACATAAGAAACAGCTACAGAAAA
>WBNP01004191.1:86471-113892 GCA_013401095.1 Passerina amoena | reverse complement strand
TCTGACAGCATGGAGTCAGATGCATTGCTCTTCCCTGCCATGGGGCTTGCCTTTCATTTACAATACTGTGAGTGCAGAGATGTCCATCTTCAAAATGAAGCACTGAGACAGCTGAACAGACTGCTTCTCCATAAAAACAAGTTAGTGGAAACACAAAATCTGATGGAAACTGTTGACCAAAGCCCCTTTTGAGTCGGCACAGGGATTTGGTTTCCATGCCTCCCCTCACACACCCACGCATGCCCACACGGTTTCCCCGGAAGGCTGACATTTAAGCACGCTCATAAACGGTTTACAGGAATTTCAAACTGTTGCTCAAGGCAAGATTTACAAAGTTCAGACTGTAAAGAGCAACAGCCAAGCTGCCCACAGCCCAAAGACTCAATTTAGCCAATGACCTTTCTGGCAGATCCCTGTTCTTTGATGGAAGCTTGGCATCTGACACATGGCTAAGCTCCCCAACTCCTTGGGTGAGTTCTCTCTGAAAACTATCAAAAAACCCAAAATGTCAATGACTCAGTCTAATTTCCTTCACTTCAGTTTAATTTCCTTCACTTCAGTTGCACAGAACATTATTTGGCTGGGTCCCCTTTCATTTTCGTACCCTGGCTATATCTAAAAAACAAAATAAAACAAATTGTTAATGCAAATTCTGTTCATTTGACTGATAATGTCAGTTTAATCCTGTAATGGGACTAACTCCAGCAGTACAGTTTGAAATTCAGTTATGGCATACATTTATAACAATAAACCTTCATTATGGTATAATATTTTTACAAGTGGAATTAAGTAATGCTTTTACAGTATCTTAAAAATCTGTGATCATAAAGATTTTCTAAATGTCTTATTTTTTTTTAATTTTTTCCTCTCTTTACAGTTATTTGTACTTCATTCAGTCCGCATGGATCAATGCAAAACAAGCACACAAACACTAGTTCAGGTTATCCACTGTGAGTATGTGGAAGTTAATTTCATACTCTGACATAGACTATGAATTCCAAGAATTTTGTTGTACAACTTAATTTCTCCTCATTTGGAGAGGATGAGCATGGTAAAGCAGTTGCTTGAGATCGATGCTAAGTTTTATTTATGCATTTCTATCTAGTATTTACATGGATTTATTTTCCACATGCATTGCACTCCAAGGGTTTCTTTTAATTTGGAATTCATACCCTTTCTAATCTCTAGCCTTTGCTTCTGCTGTACATTGGAAATGTCACAAAAAACTTAAAAAAAATCTCTAAAACAAAAACTCTGGGGAAAAAAAAAGTCATGATTTGTAGATGTTTGAATAAAACAGAACTGCCAGTTATTCCTCAAGAACCAGACTTTAATACATTCCCCCATATTGCAGAGCCAGAAAACAGTCCTTTACTGAGCATGTAGAGCACCAGTTTGGCTGAGAGACTTTGAACTGTGTGTTTAAATGGATTTATTTTGGCCACTAACTCTGGGACATATCCAAGCAATGTGTGTTTTGCTGTAGTTTAGGCATAAGCCTGGAGAAAATGGAAATGTTTTAGCAACTGCAGCTTTTTTTCTGCTGTTCTGGATACTCCTTCACAGACTGCAACTCTTGTACTCACACTCTTCCTCTTTGGATGGAGAAAGAAAACCCTTTAATAAAAAAAAAAAACAAAAAAAACCAAAAAAACCACCATGAAGTTCACTAGAACTCCATAAATGTGCATTTCTGTTTCTTGCTTGCATAGTATTCTGGATTTGCATATGTCAATGGTAATAGAGCAGTGGAATGACCTGCACAAAAATACAAATATAGATAATATAAATGTAGCTGTAATTATAATTATAACTATTACTATCATAATAAATATAAGTATATATATAAATATATATATAATATAAATAATAATATAAGGCCACATGAGTGGTCATTAAAATGTTTACTTAATTATTTCTCTTTCATATGTTTTCTTATTTAATTTTCTTTCTCTTCAGCAATGGCTGAAGTTCTGAAGTAGCTTTTGGGGAGAAAGAGGGAGATATAGGGAAAAGAGAAGCTCCAAACTGAGGAAGGGAAACTGAACTAAAGGAACTGATGTCAGTAGTAGCAGGCAATGGCAAAGAACTGATGATAAATAATAATTATCTGTTATTAGTTATTACTAATTATGAGTATCATTACTAATTATGAACAATAAGGAGATTCCAGCAGGTGATCTCAAGGTCTAGGGAAAAGAAAAAAAAAATTAAATATCCTCTAAATTTAACTTATAAGACAATGTATGACCCACTTCAAATCTTGTGATTTCCATGGGAAAAAGAAAAAGCCAATTATTTTTCTCTTTTCCTTTTTTAGCCTTATTAGAACATCAATTTTATGAATTGAAGAGAAACAGCTACTTCTCACTAAAAGTTCAGTGACACCCAGAAGCCTTCCTGCTGCATGGGCCCAGTGAGTTTACTTAAATTAGAAATATTTTGGTTATGGTCAAACTTTTTTTTTTTTTTCCAGAGTGAATTGCAGATACTTTTAGGGTATAATGAAAATAAATATAAATATGCTTCATGGTCTTTTTACTGAGATATAAATCCCCAGGTGTCTGAAGTGTTCTACAACACGATGCTCTCTGAGAACACTGGTCCAATGCCTTTAGAGATATTTAATTCTTTATGTGTAAGGTGCTAAAGTTGAACACAGTGACACCTCATCCCAGAGAATCCTGCTGACATCTGAACACCTAAACACATTTTTAGGAAAAGTGTGCACATATCTCTCAACTATCAGCCTTAGAGGGCCTGCAATTGTATTTTCCTTCACTCTTTTTTTTTTATTTTTTCCATCAGAATGTGCTTACAAATTATAAATTATATTTTGCTGTTCAAATGGCAAACTGTGAGGTTGGATATGCAGTTTAGAAGTTCCCTTTTGGCTGGAAATAACAGAAACAATTATTAATACTAAAAATATAAATAATAATTTTTTATAACCCCTAGAAATGGTGAAGGAATTATATATTTCATGAGGGAGTATCTAACACCTTTGAGTTCAGTGAGGCTGTAACTCTAAGCAAAGGTTTGTGTGACTGCACTGCAGCAATACAACTCTAGAGCTGAGAACAATATATTAAAAAGAGTTCTGCAGCTTTATAAGTTGTAATTCAAATGCTCTTGTACTCTCCTCTCTAACCAGGAGCCTTGCTTTCTGAAAAGTATAATCATATATTTTTTGTCACTGCAGTCAAATGACACTTTCTCAAGCATCTTGTTGCCTGCAATTATTAACACTTAAAACTGCACGTTCAAACTAAATGTCATATCCCTCACTTCCAGTACAACTGGCCATTATTGCTGATTGACTTGAAACAGAATCCCATACAAAATAAAAGGTCAGCCACTTAGCAATTAAGTTTAAAAACATTTCTGGAGGAAGGTACTATTTTTTTTTTTCCTTTTGCTAATTAAATTAATTTATGAATAGCTACTCTTCAAAGACTACTCACTAAGTTTTTAATTCCAATATAAATAATGTGAATACTCACCTCTTCCAGGTCCTCACAACCCTCACAGGAAGAACTTCTTCCTAATTTTTAATCTAAACCGATTTTATTCTCTACTGTGGCATAAAACTTCATCATTAAACATTGTTTTTCTTTTGTGCCTTGCAGAATCTGAGAGCTAGGCTTGAAGGGCTGGAAATTCCCACCTTTGAGCAGCCACATTTCACCTGGACAGTGAATGTTTCACCTGGGCAGGTGTGCAAGGTGTGCACTTCCCTCCGTGGCCCATGCCAATATCCAAAAGTGGGGCAGCAGACCTTATTAACAGAAGGGAGTCTGAAATCTGCAAAACTGCCTTGTATTCCATGCAAACTTTCTCACAGAAAGCTGCTTTGAGCCACTTTTTGATGAAATATGCCGTGTCCTGGTTCTGACACGGTGTCATTGACAGTTACACTGAGTTCAGATCAAAATTCCATGATGGAGGGGTTGTGGTCACTTCTTTGTGGCTACTGATGGTTTGTGGTGACATTAGGACTAAAAGTACTTTGAAAATAAACTGAATTAGAAGCTCAGGTTCAGAAAAACGAAATTATTGAAATTAATCACACCTCGGTGATTAGTGCCATAAAACCAAAACACCCTGAACTAAAGAAACATTAAATTTTAGCCTCTAATACACTAAAAATCACAGAATGTCTGGGAATTGAAAGTCCCTCTGGAAGACATTTTGTCCAACCCTCTTGCTGGAGTGGGGTGGTATTTGAGGTGAGAGATGAGAATCTTGACCCCATGTTCTCAGAAGGCTGATTTATTTTTTTATGATATATATTATATTAAAATAAAAGATATACTAAAACTGTACTAAAGAAAGAGAAAGGAGACACCAGAAAGCTAGAAAGGAATGAATAATAAAATCTTGTGACTGCTCACAGATTCGACCCAGCTGGCTGTGATTGGCCATTAATTACAAACAATTCCCATGCTGGGTAAACAATTCTCCAAATCACATTCCAGAGCAGCAAAACAGGGAGAAGCTGAAGCTTCCCAGGAGAAGAAATCCTGGAGAAGGGATTTTTCAGAAAATAAGTCTGTGACACTGGAGAACAGTAGCAGCCCAGGTTCTGACCAGGACCACATCCCAAGAGTTTTGGAGATAACTCCAAGGATGGAGGATCCCCACCTCTCTGGGAAACATGTCCCACCACTCAGAATTTTCATGTTTTTTGTCACACCACTTCTGACCTCAGTGACATAAAACATAACTTCTGTTCTCTGAGAAATACTGTGTTTTAGCAAAATTCAAACGGAAAAGTAATTTGAATAATAAAATAACCTAAACAAAATGCTTATGCCATTGTTTTCTTTGTCCTGGAGGAGGTAAAAAAAATTACAGAGGTAATTTTTACCTCTGCTGTATTGATCAAAGTTTCCTTGATTAACCTTATCTTCAGGAAGGATCAGGTTCTATCTTATTTGCACTCTTTAGAAAGGTACCTCTGATTGAGAAATCAATATGATCCTTCAATACACTTTATGTTACTTTTCAAAATTCTGATTGATTTTAAGCAGGGGAAGAAGAGAATCAAAATGCAACAAGATACTCAATCAACATTCTAATCCTGTTAACTTTCCAAAAACTGAAAGAAAAACAGAGTAGTGGAATTTTCACGATTTCTTAGTCAGCTTTGCCTTGTGACTTCCATTTTCCTTTTTTGGTCTGAATATCTCTATGGGTATCAATCTGTATCATGGAATTAAAACTAACAAGGGAAGAAAGCTTAATTTAAAAACAAACAAACAAACAAGCAAACATGTTGGTAGCCACCAATCTCCAGAAGCATATTATCTGTCACTATTTAATATTTCAAATTTCAATCTTTACAGTGTTTCATAATGAGTAGAATTTTTGTAAGTTTTTGTCAGAAGCTCTTCCAAATCCAGTCAGGTCTTTGCAGAAATTAAAGTAGAATGGGAGGTGACAAACTGTGTCCAGCAGCCCTGAGATCAATCTCCAAATTCAAAGCTGAAGAAACCAAAGCCTGCCAGGATTACAATTTCATGGGCAGATCTCACAGAAAGATTTCATTTCAAGGTATTCTTCACAAATATAAAAAGAGCAACACTAACGAATGATTTTTAATAATCTTGCCTTGAGTCACTTTAAAAAAACAAACAACAACAACATGTAGTTTTACTAAGTGATTCTCCTTGAATTCTGCCACAGAGTGCAAGAGGACAATAAGATAGAGCCAATAAAATTTAATACTAATCTAGCATCATTATTATGATGATCATAATTCAATCCATGCTCTTGAAAAGGGGAAGGTGATGGAGATATGGAGGCTTCATATAAACTAAGCTAATTAACATCATTAATTTTACAGGATAAGGAATTTTAAGGGACACTTTTTCCATTCTGAATTTTTACAAGCACCAATTAAAATTAAATTGTAAGGCCTTAATAATCAGAAATTGAGGAAGACTCAATGACATTTTCCAACCTGTAATCTCACTAAGCCCAACATAAAAGAAAATAGGGTAAAATTTTTTTAGCAGTAGTGAGTGGAAGAGTATGGTTTCTTAATATGTGTGTGTGTGTGCCAATCTGCCTGGAAAATGAGACAAAATTTGTAGCATTGCATTTAAATGACAGCTGGGAAAGGTATTAATTGAAAATTACATGACAAGGACAGCAATAAAAGACATAGGCAATATTCCTCAATTGAAGAGAGATGAGGAAATCTGGTTTACTGTGAAGAGGACAATACTGAAAAGGGGGTTTTAGGACAGGTTTCTGCTGTCTCTCCAGCTATTAGGGAGCAGTTATTTTAGAATAAAAAGGTTCAGCACTGAGTAATGTAATTACTATGCTGTACTACACACAGCTGTGGATACAAATGTCTTCATGATCTTTCCTCATCTCTGCCAGGAGAAAGAACTCGAGATCTGAGCCTGCTATCTATTAATATCCTCCAAACCCCTGAACTTCTACTGCTCAGGGCTTTTTTTGGCCACCACACTTCTGACCACTCTTCAGTACAGCTACTAATAAATAAGGATTTCAGATAAAAAACTTTTATCATATCCTATAATGAAAACATGGACTTTTGTGGGCCTATAAGAAAATCATCTCTTAAACTGAGGAAAGCTAACTTGTTACCTTTTTTTCCATTTCTGGGAAGATTTATCAATATAGAAATTAATTGTAAACCAAGGTGTTTTTTTTTTAAACAAAATATATTTGAGGTTAATTTATTTCAGTATTTGAATTTGTCTGAGAAAAGTAAATAATGTAAATTTTTAAGTCTAAAGTGACTCCTTCTTGCTTGTTTAGTAACCTGAGAATCCAGTCATTTCCACAGCTTTGTCTCAATGGTGTGTGTTTATACTCTTTCAATTTCCCATCTATTTTTCAAGGCAGAGTCTTTCCCATGCATAAAGGAATTATTTTAAACTGCCACAGTGCTCATTCAGTCATCTCTTCTCCATGGCTCAAACTCTTTCAAAGAAACTTTTGAATAGAATATGGATTTCCTCATTTTACACATAATTTACACCGCAGTGATTTCATTTAGCTGAAACCCTTTTTAAACTCTTTAAAGCTCTATACATATTTCCTAATAAAAGAAATTATCCAGGAATCTTATAGAAGCAGGAAAGCAGGTCTAGTAGAAATATTTTTTTTAGCTTCTTAGGTCTGGAACATAGAAATATTTAGCCTCCTATATTTCATTTTGAGGGGACTATAATGATACTTTTATACATACATGGCATAAAAGCGTAGAAAAATAATGTTCCTACATAGAAGGACAAAATTGTCAATTGTACTGCAGAATAATCTTGTCTTTACTGGACCAAAATCTCTTTTTACATCACCATAAGGCTGTTGTTAGGAATTTTCATGTGTATTCAAAGGGGTTTATTTCTTCAGTTCCATTACCATCCTGAAAATGAGTGCTGTAAAAAGATAAGAAACAAAACAAAGCAAACAAGCAAAACACATGCACCTCAAAAACACCTAAAAACACCCAAAAAACCCTCAAGAAATAAAACAGAAAAACCCTCAAATTAAAAAAAAAAAAAAAAATAGACAAAGAAACAAAAAAAAAGCCCAAAACTAGAGAAATCCATACCAGTCATTAACCCCAGAGGGACAATATTTGGGGAAGGGGGGAAGCCACTAACGACACAGAATTCTTTGTGACACTTTTAAAGAACTTAAAAAGTTGGACAGTATTTCATGCAAGAAACTTTTTTTAGTGTAAAGACCTCTGGAAGTTGGAGAAAATTTTGCCAAAATTATTTCCTTTCTGTGAACTAAAGGAGAGAAGCTTCCCTGTCTTGAATTCTATCTTCCAGTTTCCTTTTGCTTTTTGGCAAGGACCTAATGATTTTTTTTTTTAACTTGCATAGTTTTCCTAAAAAAAAAAAAATGAAAAAAAGCAAAAAAACTCAAGGTAGGATCACAAAATTACCTGTCAGATACATTTGATCCCATGAGTCTTCTCTTTTAACATATTTTGCAATAATCTACTACCATGATGATGACATTGGCTCCTCATGATGCAGAAGACAGGATAAAAACCTGACTGAACTGTCTTTCTTTGTATTCAGAATAATGCAAGAGAATGTTTTGATGTAAAGGTGTTCCAGGTTGTTCTACTTAACCCTCTTTACAGATGGAGATGTCTTAAGAGTTTGTGATGTTCTCTGTAAAATAAAATATCAGACTTAATTTGTTCAAATGTGGTGCAGACATCTGGGAAAATGAAAAGTTGTTTTCAACAACAAATAAACCAAAAAAACCCAAACCAAACTAAATCAGGAATAAATAATGAATATTCAATAAAGTTTGTGATCTGTATTCACTCTTTGAAGCTGTAATACAAATCCTGTTAAAGAAATATTAAATCTTATCAATCAGTATTTAAGGTATGCCATAAGGAAGAGAAAAATAACAAAAACTCCATCAACTTTCCTACACTTTGTATACATTTGAAATAATTCTGACACTATTTTCCTTTTAAACACACCTTTTTCCTAGTGTTTACATATATATATTTATATATATTTATGTAAAAACAACCCAAAGGAATACACACAGTCTTGCAAAGGGAATAAATAAAAAAATCCACACTTTGATGATGCTTGAATAGTCACATCTGTACTGAAAGTGATATGGGATTACAATAATATCCCGCAGAATATTACAGGACAAAAATGGGTCAGATCCTCTGTTAACATATTCATATGTATGACTGACTGAAAATATTTTAAAATCTTTATCTAAACTCTCAAATGTCATATAAGTTATGCAATGATAGTATCCCCGTGCATCAGGATAATGAATTAAACTCTGAATTAGGATGGTAGCATAGTTGCACAGGTATGTATAATGATAAATTATCTGTGCTGTCTTTTGAATCACTTAATGACTTTGCATCTCCTGCTGAAAACTTTTTAGATTTTATTGCCCTTTGAAGATCCTCCATTCTGGTTTAGACATTAGTGGACTACAAAGCAATTCTAATGGAGGCATGAGAGTAATTCATATTACCTTTAAGTACAGTGTTCTAATAAACACTAAAAAAACTTTATTTTTATTTTTTTTTAACATTCAGAAACTACTGATCTTATACAGAGAGATCATTCTGTGACCATAATGTGTGAAACAATTTACCAGGTCCATGGAGGAGGGTTCCTCCAGACAGAGCAGTTTTACTTCTTGGATACAAATAACAACTTCTTAAAAATCTCAACTCTTCCTCTATTTGTCTTTAAATTGTTTTCAGAGAGCATATCTGAAACCTGTTTGTTATAGTTTCTACTCAAGACTGATCAGTGCAGTTATGTAGGACTGTTTTATGATAGGAATATATTCAAAAGCCATGATAAGGCACAGTAAATCAAAGAATCAAAGTATCACAGAATAACAGAAAGATGATTTAAAGTCAGAAGGGACCCCAAAGGGCTTCCAGTGCCACCATGGCAGGGACACCTTGCCCTGCCCCCGTATCCAGCCTGGCCTTGGGCAGTGCCAGGGGTGCAGGGGCAGCCCCAGCTGCTCTGGGCACCCTGTGCCAGGGCCTGCCCACCCTGCCAGGGAACAATTGCTCATTGCCAAGATCCCGGCCAGCCCTGCCCTCTGGCACCGGCAGCCATTCCCCGGCCGCCGTCCCCGCAGCCCCGGGCAATTGTCCGTGTCCATCTTTGCTGCGGCCCCTCGAGGCCCCGCAAGGCCGCCCCGAGCTCGGGCCGGAGCTTCTCCTGCCCGGGTGAGCAATCCCAATTCTCTCATCCTTTCCTTCTGTAATTCTGCTGTTATTTGCATTTTCATGTTTTAACCCCAGTAGGTTGATAAACACCAGGAAGAAGGTTGGTCACTCCCCCTCAGTGGGATGAGAGAGAATCATGGCTTGAGCAAAAACACTTCAATAGATAAACCAAAGGCCGTGTGTACCAGTCAAACAAGGAATCCATTCCCTGCTTTCCATGGGCAGGCCACCCCCAGGCCCCATCATGCTGGGGGAAACAAATGCCACCCTACAAATATTCCTGATTGCTCATTCCTGCCCCTACTTCATATCCCTAACACAAGGAAAACACACAGGGAAGGGTACAACTGATTATTGTGGCGAATCTTCTCTTAGAACTTGTGTATCATCAGATTATAACCTGATTTTCTCCAGGAAGGAAGAAAGGGATTAAGTAGCAATGCCAGAGACAGCATCTCCCCTGTCCCCTGGGTTTTCTTCACTTTCCATGTCTCATTTAGTTTTGTTTTGATTTCCAATGTAGCTAATTTAATAAGAAGACCTCTGGGACTGTGTACCTCAACATTTCACTCAGAATTACCTCCTGGCCCTGGAAAATATCCATTCCTTCTGTCAAATACACGTGGAGCTTGCTTGCACAGAGACAGAAATTTGTCATGACACTATAAGAGTTACAAACAGAAAAATAATAGTTTCTCTGTTTTGTCCTGTTTTTTTTTTCCTAGTGAGTGGCTTAGGATTCACTCTCTTTTAGTCTTTTTCTTTTTTAATGTGGCATAAGATGCTTTTGAAATTAATGGTCACACAAATTATTTAGAATCCTTGTGTTGTACAAATCTGTTCTCCATCCAGAAAAAGCTTTGACCAGGAATAAAGGGAATTTTCAGAAAACAAAGCTAATTTATACAGGTTAGCTAGTGTCTCATGGGACCCGTAGAGAAAGAACCATACATGCACCTAAGAAAACTTTATTCTGCCGTAGTCAAACATCATTTTTTCCCTCCTCTCTTTATAGAAATGTCCTTCAATCACTCTGTTTCTTCTTTTATCTGCAGTGAATTTACAGGCAGCAATGTCTGTAAGTGGATGACCCCGGTTCATTCCAATGCCAGGTTATTTTATCAGAATGTCATGTGGGAAAAAAGTTGTTTGTGTGACTTTGTGATGATACACTCTCTCATAAAGCATGTCAACAGAGGGATAAAGCTAAGATTACTCCCTGCAAAATGTACACTTTTAGAAAGAATGGAATAAAAATTTAATGGGGCCAATTTCGGTTTTTGTATGTAGTTTATAGGTGTTGTAAAGCAAATTAATTATAACTGTAGCAACTCCAGCAAAAGTGTGACCACATGAATAACCTACCAATAGGAGTGAAGAGTTTTACCTCATTGCACAAACCTCCAATGTGTAAATTACCTATTTTTAATGGCCCAACCCTGGGAGCCAGGTGAGCAGAGGATAGAGCAGCAATTTTCACAGCTCTTTGCTGATGTAGAAAACCTGAGACTCAAATAAACATCCCTAATTGTCTCAGGTGCAATCTGCCAAATTCCACACCTAAACTGCTGCTTCTCCAACCTTCTCCCTTTTCCTGTATTCCATCTTGCCCCAAAATTATTTTTCTCACACGTGGATATTCGCCATTGTCCTACCCTGGGGTGTTTCACAGCAAACCTAATTTCATCTTTCCCCTCCTCTCACCAGAATTCCACCATTTCAATTTAGTCTCCCACGGTTTTTCCTTCCTCTGTCCCATGGCAGTTGCACCATCTATAGAAAACTGAGATAATAATGAATTATGGATTAGCATAACCACACCAAAACTATTGATCTACTTTTAATTCATCCTTTTGTGTTTATTTGTGTTACTATTATTGTGTTTGGATTTTTTTTTTTCCTATTACCTCACAGGTAGCCTCATATTTAATTTGCTATAAATTATCTGTTTTCACTGATGCCATTGCCTATTGAAATTCCCATTCCCACAAAAATTTTCCATATAAAAAAACTTTTATTGACTACCTGAAATAATGTTTTCAGTCTGGCTTTGCGACCCTTGCTCTAAACTTGTCATGAAAATTAAGATGACTTTCTGTTTTTCAAATAAGTTGTAAGGAAGCTCCAAAGGTCATATTGTGGGGAAAAAAAAAATAAAAGCACCTTTGTTTTCCAAGGTCTGAAAGACCTGTGCTTTATCTTCATAGAACTGCAATTATTGAGTTTGCAGTTCCATGCATTTTAAAATGGACTAGAATTGTGAGAATTTAAAAAACTTTTTTTTTCTAAAAAAATTTAGAAACTTAGAAAATTTCTAAATAAATTTAGCAAATAAAGTTACTAAGTTATTGTTAGTAACTTTCAGAATTCTCAAAAGAAAAGAAGGTTTAAACACCTATTATAAATGGAAGCTAATAGTGACTTTTCTTTGAAAAGCTAGCCATAATCAGAGCTAATTGGAAATTATAATTGCCTTAAAAGCAGATGGAGTTAAATTTAATATAATTTGTTTTATGCTATTCTATGTCGAATATTTCAATCATTACTAAAATAAAAATTATTAATTGAATAAGAAACTGAAAGGTTGTATTGAAATGCCTCTCCCTCTTTCCCCCTCTCTTCCAGAATTAGGAATTTTATTAATGGTTATTGTTATCTATATTATTCCTTCAGAAATGGGTAAGACTCTCTCCCTCACTACATGTAGGAGTTTCCTTAAAAAGTTTGGGTAGGCTAAATTGTTTTATTCAGACTTAAGTAGCTTTCAGACCCTTAAGCCTAAACTGATTTAGGTTACGTCCCATCCTTAGTATTAGAAATTTTAGTATTTAGTGACATTAGAAAATGTCACTAAATTGCTCATCAGGATGCTTATGACAGAGATGAAAAAAATGTAGAAAATACACCAGATCTGTTAATTCCTGAGAAAATGCATTCTGTGAGGCATTCCATTTTCTGCCAAAGCTGTGGGGCAGCACCACATGAAAACTGCCCTTGCAGATCCAATTTCCCTGCAAACACTCACGGTGAATTTCTTACAGTTGTGCCAGGGTAGGAAAAGACTGGAGAAAGAAAAAAAAAAACCACAGAGATATCAGTGTCTCTATCACAAAAATCAGTAATTCAAGATGTAGTACAAAGAAATGATCATGATCTTATTCCAAGCACTTGTCTCCACACTGCTGACCTCATCTTTTTTTAATGTATTTTAATATATTGCTGGCTTTGTTAGATAAATCTTAAGTAGTTTTTTTGTAGAGATCAAAGAAATCCTTCTGGTAAGATCAAAGCTCCTTTTGCCCACTCCCTCCATGGAGGCAAGTGACACATTTCCAGAGAAAGTCCCTCAACCTCGAGAAGGGTCTGATCACACTTGGTGTGAATTTGGGTTTCTTTTTCGACTAGATCCTTTTCCAGCATGATTTCTCAGGTCAGACAACAAGGTGGGCAGCACATTCACAGCTCCTGATGGTGACAAAAGCCTTTCCCTGGTGGGAGAAAGACCTTGTGGAAAATGTGCACAAGCATCACAAGCTGCAAGAAATGAGAGTGTAGGCAAGCTAAGGCAAGGCAAGGCTAAGGTATAATATTTTCCATTTCAGATTCCAGAACCTGTCACTTAAGCTCTAACTAGTTCTCTTTTCCTTTTCTTTTTTTTTAATTTTAATTTCTCCAGAAAATCCTAAACAGGATCTTTTCCTATCAGGCTTCTTTCAGCCCAGGCCAGGCATTTGTTGCCTGTAATAAAACACTGAACTTTTCCAAATTGTAATGTAAAAGCAAATTTTTAATTGAAAGCTTTCAAGTGCACGATATGGGCATATGCACTCGTGATAAAGTATTTCTAAAATTTTTAAAAGGTTACTTAATTAGTCAATCTAACAAATATTGTCCAATTAGAAGAGTAGTTGGTTAGGTAATTTCCACCCAGGTTCTGCACCATTGCAGGCCCCTCCTGATGTTTTAGCTCTGCATTTTATTGTGACTTTGATATGTGGTGCAAAACCAAGTGTCCTTGCCCGTCTAAAAGCAAGGCTAAGCACAATTCCAAGACTGTATTAGTAAGGGTTTGTTAAACTATGGGAGAAGGCAGGAAAAACACTGGAAGTTATTACTATGTATTAACGGTCTACAAGGCTACAAACACATGAAAAAAAAAATATAAAAAAGCTACAGAAACTCTAGGCATGATGTCCATCATGTCTGTGGCAGGTTGAGGCACCTTGGTAATGTGGAGCCTCTTTGCTCTCCCTGCTGTTGTCTGTTGCAAGGCAATGATGAAAGTCCAATTAAAAGTTTGTGCTGCATGCTGAATGCAGTGTCATGATTTCATCTTTGAGTATTTTGACTGAGCGAGCAGGAGAAATTACTTTCTCTGAAACTGTACCAGATAAATCTCTGTAAAAAGCAGCCTCTCCATCTCCATTGCTAATTTGCTAAACCAATTTAAAATCCTAAGGCAGCAACTAAATACCATTTGTCATTTTAATTTTAAGGTGATGGATATACACTTAAAAAGGCATCACTGTGATGAATGTTGCTGGGACATCTGAGCATCTCCAAGGAGGAAATCTAGCTACCAAGGGAGGACACAAAGCAGGAGATTAGCAATTTCATGTATTTAAAAGAACTCAGTGCCTGATTTACCTGTTCTTAATGCACTGACACAGGGCTCTTTAAAGAAAGCTGAATTTCTGCCAGTCTTTTTCAGCCCCTTGAAAATCAGATTCCAACAGATGGAGCATGTTCTTCAATATGAAAAACTGCATCACTGAAAATTTGATATTGATCTTTTTAGCTTTTACATTTTTGAGGCCAGAGGGAACTGATCTTGGGAATAGCAGTAGATTTATTTTAGAGCTCAGGTGGCATCCATTTTGTTCTGGCATATCAACAAACATTTTCAGTCTGCCCATCTGTTTCTTTAATCCACTGGATGCTTAAATCAGGAAACATGTTAAGAATGACCTTTTCTGCTTAGATTTATAGTTGTGTTTAGATGCTTCTCAGTAATGAAAAATGTTGAGCTGGGTTTTTTTAGATCAGATGAAACCAGATCAGATAGTTCAGAATCTGCATAGTTGCAACAACCTAAGAGAAAAATAAAATCTGTTCATCTAGGCTGGAATAAGTCAGATCAGAATACAATCTGCACTTGGATAAATATTGCACACAATAGAGAGAAAGCAATGGAATAATTTCTATATTAATTCAATGCAATCTCATGGCTGCAGTAACACGTGGTGTTCAACATCAAAGCAGTGAGACAGTGAATCATTATCTGAGTCAAGGTGGTATTTTAAAGGGTTGTTTCCAAGTTGTTGGAGTTATGGTGATTTTTTAAATTTTATCTTTTTCGTCCTTTTTATTGTCAGTATTGAAGCAATACTGACAAATAAGTGCAAGTATCTCTCTCTATATATATATAGATATATAGATATACACATATATATATATACTTCCCCTTGGGGGTTGCTTTAATTTTTATATTGGAGGTGTGACATTAACTTTGTGGAAAAGCCATAACAATGCTGAGTAGGAAAAAGAGACTGTAAGGAGGTGCAATGAAATATAAAGAAAAAACAAACAAACAAACAAACAAACCAGAGACTCCACACATTGTGGAAAGGCTGTGAAATGCACTTAATTACTTTGGTTTGGTTTTCCACACCCTAAATCCAAAGGAGTTTCACAGCTATCCTCAATCCAGAGAGATTTTACAGTGCTGGCTTAGGTGTTGGTTTTTGGGGAACTCTCTGGTATCATGCACCAATTCTTTGGCTCTGAAGAGACCGAGGCACATTGGAAATGCCCAAAGAAATATTACCCCTCAGTTGTTCCTTGATTTAAACACTCAGTAGGTTATTATAGCAGCAAGGCAGATGATGGAACAGTAGAAAATTTGGCAGAAGTCGTAGCGTTTTCTGTACAGATGGACAACCATGGAATGTGAGAAGCATAAGAATATAATAAAGAATATTCCTGCTGCTGTCTGCAGCTCAAAGAATCTCAAAAAAAATTGTTGCAATATTTACATGATGGAAGGAAGCACTAGGCTGACCTCTCACTTGTAAGCTCAGTTGTGTCCGTTCTCAAAATATGCATGACTAGGAGATAGAAATTAAAACCAAAATTGCACTAGTAAGTATGATTAGAATGGAGATGCTCCTTAGATTTCATGGTCTTCATCCTGACCGTAGTGGTTGAATTAACAGCAAATTCTTTAACTACCAAAAATATTAAACAAACAAAAAAACCCAACAACAACAACAACAAAAACCCCACCAGAACCAACGCCTATCACTGTGCTTTTGAGACAGGATTTCTAAAAAAGAAAATGTATCTTGGGTGTATATCTCTGCTGGTTTGAAGGTTACCTGTTCTAGAGAAAGCTGTCATCATAAATTAGATTTTTTTTTCTGACAACCACTGCGTTCTTAGAGCACCTCATCCCTCAGAAATGTGTTTTCTACTAGACAGTCTTTACACTGCTGTGAGCTTACTAATCCCAGGTGATGGATTGACAGGAAATTGTAACTCAGAGTTTAGTAAACTCTGCTTTTTATTCCAAGCAAGTCATGGTGCTTGTACGATTAAAGTAAGTCTTGGCTGCTGCTTTGAATTTCAGGCATCATATGTTTTTATAGTGAGATGATAATTTGTCATCTGGGAAAGAAGGCACTTACATACCCTTACACAGAGAGATTTAGGGAATCAAACCTACTTTGAATGAAATTGCACACAGCAGAGCGTGCTAACTCATCAGTGATTCAGATGTTATTCCTTGATCCAAAAACTCAAAGGTATGGGCCTTTAAAGAGATGTAGAGAAACAAATATTAAAATGAAATTGATGTTCCCTAAACAGTAAATATTGGTCCTGCCTGACATGTGTAAGAGTAAATTGGGTACAGAGACAGATAACTGGACAGGTAGGAGAATTTTGGCCAAGAAAAAAAGGAGAAAGGAAAAAAAAAGAAGAAATTTTTTTTGAGATTTTTTACTTCCTCTAGTTTAGTTTGATTTCTCTAATATTTTTCTTAAGAATAACAAAGTTAGAATAGAATAGAACACTATAAAATATTTAACACTAAATGTGTGTTCATATTTATTTATTTTCATGTAAAAGGCCATCAGAACTGCTTTCCAGAAAACTTTAAATGTTTTTAAATGTTTCTGAAACTTCCATTGAATACAGTTTTGCCATTGTAGACCAGTCTTTGAAGGACAAATTATGCTCCATCTTTTAATTTCAGCTTCTTTTTCTAACAGTAGATATGTAATTGCATTAAGTGAAATTTAACTGAAAATTATTCCACTGAGTGAGAGAAACAATAACTCTAAATTTCTAGAAGTAATCCCCAAATAATGCAGAAGTTCTCTGAAGAAACCCTTCCTGATTTTTAAAAATCTTCATGGTAAAAAGAAAAAAAAAGTGCTGACTAATGTTTTCCTATAATAAATCAAGAGCTACTGCAAAAACTGAGATGTTCCCCACACTGTTCAGTTTTCTTTTCTCTAGATTACAACAGGCCAGCCACTTCAGTTTCCCCCATGTGTTGGATAGTGAAATTTTTTAGCACTGATATGGCATTGCTATGGATTATCTTAAATTTGTGTGCATCTGTCTTATAATGGAGTTTACAAAGGTAAAATTCCATCCCAGACGAGTCCAGAGTGGAGCAGAGATGAATACTCCTGTTATAAGAAACCTTATCTTTCAGTGCAACAACATAACTTCTACTTACTTAAAATGTCACTCCCTTGACTTTTTAAATGTCATTTATCACCCATGTTGAACTTCAGAATGTTTTGTGCACAACTGTTGCCTTCCCTGTTCCCATTTCTGTTTTTTATTTCCCCTTCCAGCTCAGCAGGTGCCTGTGCAAGAGAGTTACTTTGCTGACTAGAAAAAAAATCCTAAAGGATATTAAACCCCTGAAAACTCCTTCTTCATTGGGAAATCAGGCAAATTTCTAGATCAGCTTGTCAAATCAAAATTATGAAGATCAACATATCCACTCATTCATTCCTTTCCCCTTCAGTCTCTGAAAAATCAAACGCAAAAATCAATACTTTTGAGTTTTAAATACTCAAAGTAGGCTAAAAAGGTCATAGTTTCTTTCTCAGACTACACTTGCTAAAATTCCATGTATTGCAATAAAAATGTGAGACCTCAGATGATCCCAATGGAGAACATAATGAGACAAATTAATATCTGGTGCATTTTTATTGCCCATAAGAGAATTGTAGGAAGACTCTGGATGAATGGTTACTAATTAGTTGGCAGCGTTAATGACAAAGTTCTGATTTTGAAAGATTGCAGTGCTAACCTAATCCTGTAAGCAATGCCTTTAAATTTGTTCTGTTCTCTCTTTATTTCTGACTCTTGGATTGTCTTTATGCATTTTAAATTGCTAGTTTTGGGCAGCAGCTGCTGAGTTCCTCCACTGCATCTGCAGAGCTATAACTTTGGTTGCTCAAAAAACGTAAGAATTTTTTCTTCATAATTCTTATGGGTAATCTTGATGCACCTCCCAACACTGAATGAGAGAAATGGCGTGTGATAAAACGAGAGGAAACGATAAAGTGATTTCAACAAGTCAAAGACAGGATCTTAAAAAGGGTCATGAAGGCCATGACACTTCCCATTGATGAAGTGTTGATAAAATAAGGTGGGTTTGGAGGTGTGCACCCACCCAAAAGTGAAAAGTGTGGTTGCTAGAAAACAGGGTCTTTATATCAAAGCAGCTGTCTGAGCTCACCTTTCCTCACCAAGTGGGAAGTGTTAAAAATTGAGTTATGCTTGTTGGGAAGTGCAAACAACTGTGTTAAGAACATTTATTCTATGTTTCTGTAAATTTTATCTTTTTTTGTGTGTAGTCTTTAGAGTAGGCTCTGGTTAAATGGTTGTCTGGTCAGAATTTCCAGGCATTAGAGCATTCCATAACATGTTTTAGGTGGTTAATATTAAAGTTGTGGTTTGGGTTGGAAAGGACCTTAAAAGTCATTCAGTTCCACGCCCTGCGACAACTTCCAATATTCCAGGGTACTCCAAGCCCCATCTAACCTGGTCTTGGACACTTCCAAGGACCCAGGGGACAGCTTCTCTGGGAATTCCATTCCAGCCCCTTCTCCACCCTCACAGGGAAAAATTTCCCCCTACTATAAAACCTAAAGTAGCTGCCAGTTTGAACATAAGAAGGAGTAAATATCTTTTCACTGACTTACAGCTTTGATCCACATTTTCCACCTGAAAATTAACACTTGGATGCTGATAAATAATATTTTTTGCCATGTTTTTTTTTCTGTTCTCCCAGCAGAGCAGAGGCAGAGTGAGTATCCCGCGCCTTGTGCACATATCGATGAGTGCAGCAGGAACACAACTCTGAAAAGTCAAGCCTCATTACCTGTTCCCAGAGGCCCCAGTTGGTCTTGATTTCTTCTCCTGTGCTCACAGAATAGAACAATCAATACTCCAGAATAATATATGTGCAATTAAGAGGTCTCCTCAGGAGCAAAAAATGATGAAGATATGGTTTCTACAGCTAGGATACAACCTCAGTCAGTGCATTAGCTCATGATGGAATTATTGGTAGTAACTTTTGTTATTGTAGCTTTGGGCTATGATAAATCTGAGTTATTTTAACAAAATACATCTCTGATAGAGCTAAGTGCAAGAATAAGTTAAAAGTCTCACACATTTTGGAGTTTTTGTTTTGATTATAAACATTTCCTCAACTGCCTTCTTATGTCATCCTTCATCTCCTCTTTATTATTTTTCTTTTTCCTCATGCAATCTTGTACTGCCGGTTCTCTACTGTGAAAGTGGAGAAATAATTTAATAGCGTCTATAGCTATGTTTTCACTCTTTCTGTGTTTCCACTTTTTTGTCATTGCCTTCAGCTCTTCTGGCTAAGCTACTGCTCTTAAGGAACTTGATTTAATTCTTATCATAATCAGTAAAGATTCCTATAAAGTCAGTGTCTCCCTGATAGAACTCAACAAAGATTGTTTCTTCCAACCCTTATATTTTTTTTCTTTCCTGTCTTTGCCATGAATTTGTCTCTTTTTTTCAATTAAGCATAAAGCCCTTTTCATCTTCTTCTTCCCAATACCTACATCTTTATACTTCAATTACTGGTTATCATTTCATGTCATGATATTACTTTATTTTAAATAATCTTATAATACACTTATCCAGCCTAATTTAATTATATTTCAAATTTTCTTTTCCTACTTTGACACCAGAAAGCATTGCTAGGGTCTCTTATGAGAAGCTATTAACATGTTTAGCAAGAACTCTTAAGTCCAAGAAATTATATTTTAATAAGCTAAGTCATCTGAAAAAAAGTCTCTTACCTCTCATTATAATGTTCAGGATTTATGAAATAGAAAATTACTAGATTTTCAATATACTTAGATTCCCAGAGTCCTTTAGAATATAGTCTGACAAATTCTTTTGAGGCTTTACAGAATCAGTCATGTTATTAAAAAATCAGAATAACTGTACTCAGTACATTGCCTGCAAGTGTATTATATCATAGAGGAAATAATACTTTGAATGCATATATTTCATTCTCCTTTTCCACAAAACTTTATCCCTTTTCTTTCATAGTTCTCAAAATGAAAAGCAGAACATTAAACTCAAGTAATGCTTAAATTGAGGAGTTGTGTGTGAGGACAGTTAATACAGTTTAAATGTTGTGTAACTCAAAGATGCAAAATTAAGTTATAACAAGGAATATCTTGGTTCGAGACACATTTTTACATTCTCTTGTCAAGTGACTTTCTCACTATGTAATTTCTAAGCATCCTTGAATGCAGTATTGCATCTCATACTGCCTTATTTTCAAAGTCTGTGCAGCAAAAGTCACAGACTGAAAGTAAAATGAAAATTGTATCTTTATTTAACTATAATAACTTACTGGTATTATTTATTTCCATGTTGTTTCTTTGTTGTTTTTTTTTTTTTTAACTGTAAGCAATATTTAAAATTCCCAGTTCGTTTCACAATGATCACTCCACTTTCTGATCTGATCTGTACCCCTGCAGAATTATTTTCTCTTAAACAGATTATGACCTTGGTAAAGGTAAACAGCTGAAGTTGATATGATTTGAACAAATTACAGCTGCATCCTGATGAACCATCCCAACACTCTGAGAAGGTTACAGAACTCAGGCAGTGCAGAGATGTAATTCCACGACTGTCCTGGAAACCTGCTCCAGTCATGGTCATGGATATCCAGGTTTCTCTCTGACTCCTCATGACCTCTCCCCGCCCACTGCTGTATTAAACAGAAAGGAAATGTCATTTTTACTCTTCACTCATGATGGGACTTGAAGGATTCCAGCTCAGAAGTCAACAGTCCAAAATGAACCTGCCAGTAGGACTAATTAATTTCTAATTAACTGGTTAGCCCATGGGTTCTCAATGAATTCATGGTTCCCTCACTCACTGGATTATTTTACCTTCCCTCATTCACTGAATTATTTTACCTAGAAGCCCAAAACTGTAGTTTCTGGGAAATGGACTACAGTTTTTTACACTTCTCAGCCAAGACACACATTGGTTTCAGAGGCTGTCACACAATATTACCCTCAGCTCTAATTCCAATAGGATGTTTCATTTCTTTTCAATGAAACTTCCTATTGGGTCTTCTGAATTTACCATATTACCTTATCTGTGTTTGCAAAGACTTAAAACACAGAAACTTCATGCACACAGCCAGTCAGTGGCTGATTGAATGATGTATCTGCTCAGTATTATTATCATCCATTCTAAAGGGAGGTAATGTATCAAGAATGCAGCTATTTAATAAGTTTGATGAGTCAAGAAAAATCTTTTTGCTGGAGAAAAGAAATCCATTGTCCATTCTCTACTTGATGTTTCTCTGAACAAAGAAATGTCTTTGAATGCACAGAGTTAGGCCAGAATGTCGAATTTCATTCTTGCTGTTGCCCTTTATCTTTCATTTTTAAAAAGAATTTTAATTACCTGCAAATAAAATAATTTTAAAAAATCTGTTCTTCTCATGAGAAAAATGATAAAACCTGTAAATAAAGACACATTTTTTTCTTTATATCTTTCTATGAGATATCTAATAAGGGAGAAGTTATGATTAGTCTGTGGTAGTTTATATAATAATCTTTTTCTTTGAGATCACTAATTAGACTTTAATTTACAGTTGACTATTGTTCATGAAGCAGTGTGGTTTAGGGTCTTGTTTTGGTCAGGACATTAGAAATGGTCAAATGTGATGGTCAAATTATAGAACAAGCCAGACATTGAAACATTTCCCTGAACATGCAGGCACCTCTCTGAGCATTTGTTTTTAATCAGTGCTACATTTCTCTTTCTCAGAGTATGACTCCTTTTATTTGTGGACATTTATCACAGTTAATTTCTGGCAGAACAAGTGCTGAGCAGGCAATACACATTTATGGTGCAGTGTTCTGAAAGGAGAACATGGTCCTAAAGGAATATGTCCATATACAGCATATATTATATTTATCTGAGGATTGCATGAGTCACAGCTTTGTCCTACAGGGGACTTTATGTTATATGGAGATATATATACATACGTTACACTTCCACTGAATGTAATATCTGCATCCTAACTCCTTGTAAGTAAAATGAATTCACTTATTCTTCATTTGTTTTGGACCTCTGCATTAGAAAACCTAAAATATTTCTGAGACAACCCTGAGATGAAGTCACATGCCAACAGAAATCCCATATTATTCTATATGGGAGTTAATTCTTCTTCTAACTTAGCTATTACAGTGCTGATACCAGCTTCCATTTTTCTTATTTCTTTTACAAGATACTATTCCATTTCTTCGGAAACTTGCTAAGTTTCAATATATTGAGCAGGGATTGTTCATGCTATTCATGTACTTAATAATATAAACACACTTAAATAACAAGGTTTAAGTATTTGAGAATGTGATTCTAATCAGTTCAGTTATATATAAGAAACACAGACTGGAGCAACTGATTGATCATTTCAAACCATTCTCTTGTGTTTGGTTTTGTAAAACTCCGAGTTCTCACAGGAGGAACTGAACATTTTCCAACATGTTGGCTTTGTGCTGGGAAGCCATCTGTTATCTCTGTGAAAAATACAGTCTAATTTGGTCAGCTATAACTTATCTCAGTTCTTGTACACTCTGGTCTTTCACAAGAACACATTTTAATCTGTTGGGTTTTGATCTTGATCAGGACGGATCTAATAACCTGTGTGTATAATTAAGGACAAAATAGCTGTTCATCAAGATGAAGGCCATGTTGTGTTATCTTCAAATTTCCTTAATTCTTGTTATTTTCAAAATGCAAGGTCTTTTTAAAACAGGAGAAATCTCTTGTAGCAATATACCATTTCTTGAACTTGATATCAAACAAAAAATAAAAGTCATTTGCCTTGGAATAGAGTGGATATATCTCTTTCAGGTGATAAACAGGTTTTATCATTTGTTCCAGTTCACACAGTAAGTCACAAAGGCTGTAAGTAACATGACAAAGGCTGAAAGACAGAAAACTAGCAAGAAAAATGTGAAAGTAGACCACAAATCAAAACCTTGGGCGTTGCTGGACTATCTCCTAGTATTTGGCACTTCATCTTCCTCTACTTACACTCTCCTTAGTGCTACACTTTTTAACTCTGTTCATAGCTCTGTTAGTGAAAAGAATCAACTCAAAATTTCACCTGTGCTTTGGTGTATGTGCTGCTCTCAGGTATTTTCCTGTACTTTTCTCCCTCCTCAATGCACAGTTAAGTCTACAACCCCAAAACAGGCCAAATATAAGTGGAACCATCAGAACTTCACTGTCACTGAGGAGGCTGGATAGATATTTTGAGAAGTGTTTACACTGCTTCTGAAGTTTTTTAAGCCCCAAAAGCTAAACATGAACATTAGGGTTCCTATCCACAATAGGATTCAGATTTTTACATGGAAATATTTATAGTTCTAAAGTAGTCTCAAAGTTCTCCTAGCATGTCATCTAATTCTGACACAATAATGCTGTTCCAGGGTGAAAATAAACATGCCTCAGAGGACTAGGTGCCCCTTGGTAGGTCAGCATTTCCAATGATGATGATGATGATGATGATGATGATGATGATCATCATCATCATCATCATCATCATCATCATCATCATCATCTTGTTCTAAAAGTACTAACTCAGAAATTTATAACCTTTTTTTTTTTCTTTTTTTTTTTTTTTCCTCTGAAACGTGTTGTGATCAGTTACAGCTGAGTGGCACCATCCAGAGCCTTCATTGTCACTGAAGATTAAATTTTCAGCAGGTGTTTTGGTTTTTCTCATTACTCTCTTGTAACATCTGCTTTCATATCCTGCGCTTTAGAAACTGCCCAAGTCCTTGAACCCAAACAGAAATCTTAGGTTGAGGTTCAAGCTGAACTTATAAAAAGATTTGCAATCCTTTACTTGAACATATCCAAGACTATTTGACCATGGGAATAATTACATTAGATTATTTATAAATATTTACTGAAAACACCAAACACTTCCTAATTTTTTTTTTATTTGCCGTGTTTTATAGAGGAGCTTAAATATCACAGATTTTTTTTTTAAGAACTGCATGAATTAACACTAATAAATTCTTCATGTGAATTTCTCTATTACACTATGAGAAGAAAAGGTCTTTGCAGAAAAATAATATAAGTTCACATCTGATTGGTGGTTCTGTTTTCAACTGAAATTTTGTTCAGCGCTTCTTTACGCTACAGAATCAGATCTGCTCCCAATATGTAGTGGGTTTTTTTGGGTTTTTTTTTTTGGTGGGGCTTTTTGGTGGTTTTTCATTTGTTTTCTCATTTTGTTGTTTGGTTGGGGAGGTGCTGGGTGGGGAGGAGTTGTTCATTTGTTTAGTGGGGATTTTTATGTTTGTTTAGCTTTGGGGTGGGGTTTTTTTTTGTTTATTGAGGGGGTTGATTTTTTGGGGGCTTTGGGTTTTAGTTTGGTTTGGGTTTTTGTTGGGTTTTTTTTTGGTATGTCTGTCATATGTATGCCTATAATCTATAATGGAAGTAGAAAAAAACATTTTATTTCCTTGAGCATAGATTAAATTTATTTGGTGCTCTGCCTCAACAAAGTTAAACTTTATTCTGAATCACATAATGTACCAAATCATATTTGATCTATGACTTCTGGTTATCTTTAATCAGAACCATTCAATCTATGAAAGTCATTGTCAGTTCTATAGTTGGATTTTTTATGCCTTCCAGTTCTTCATATGTAACAACCTATTTAAGCCGGAACCTTGAAGTAAAACTTTCGTGATCTGACAGATCAAAACTTAAAGGGTTTTTAAAGCTGTACTTTTTAGGTGTACTTTTTTTTCATGATGATGTTTTAAACTGCATTAGATTAAATGAAAGTGAAAATAATTAGGAAAAAAACCCAAACTCAACACAAATCACAAAAGATTGACAAAGCAAATTGTGATGGTGTATTATCAATAATAACTCAATGTATTTGATTAGAGACCAAGTTTTATGGGTAAACCCAGGTAATTCTCTCAATTATTTTTTTCCCAGTTGCATACCAAATATATAGAGAAAGGATTATAGATAACAGCTCAGCTGGAAAGGGCAAGGACTCAGTTTTTTCTGGATGATTCTCTTCCATACTCTGCCAAACACTTGTCTGTAAACTGACAAGGATCTTTCACTGTCGCACTTCATATTGAGGCATCCCAATTTTCAAATGTGCACAAATCCCCTCAATAAACACACTGTATCTGGTCCAGAGTTCATCGCCTAATATCCAAATACTTTGGTTTCTGAAGCTTCCAGAAAGTCTGTGAGAAGTTTTGGAGCTCTAATCAATTAAGAACTCTGTTGTTATTGAGTACCATTGATTTTTCATTTTGGAAGAGTGGAAAATATAAGCTCTGGAAAGTAGAAATGTCTGCAGACTGTGAAGTTTAGAGACATTTCTTTTATGATTAAGTTTGCTGGCATCTACAGAAAAAAAACCCACTAAAGTTCAATTACACAGCTTGAGGTTTATGATGTAGTTAGGTGAGGCACACTGCAAATTGATGCTGACAAAAATATGAATATACTTTGAAGTATATTCTGTAGCCCAAGAAATTGCTCCATTGTTATGGTCAGCTCATCTTTGCTGCTTAATCAGCTGAAGATCAGTTTGGGGGTCTTTGCTTATTTGTTTAGGTTTGGTTTGGGTTTTTTGGGTTGGTTTGGGTTTTTTCTCTTTATTTGATGGCTTGGGGTTTGTTTGTTTGTTTGTTTGTTTGTTTGTTTGTTTGTTTTTGAGTTTGGGGTCTTTTTCTGTTGTTGCTTTCTTTTGGTTGTCTAGTTGCTTATCCTTAAAGAAAGGTCAAAGCAGGACAGGAACGTACAGGAATTCCTGAACTCAAGTAAGAAAATTAAAGCCTGCCCTGTTGCCCTTCCTATGCATATATAGGGGTTACTTAGAACCAGGCAGAAAAGAATTCACAGAATTCACAGAATTCACAGAATCACTGGGTTGGAAGAGACCCTCAAGGTCATTGAGTCCAACCCAGCCCCAACACCTCAACTGAACCCTGGCACCCAGTGCCACATCCAGGCTTTGTTAAACTGCACCACCTCCCTGGGTAGAACATCCCAGAACTTTATCATCCTTTCTGTAAAAAACTTTTTCCTGATAGCCAGCCTGTACTTCCCTTGGTGCAGATTAATTCTGGATCCTCTGGTTCTGTCAGTGCTGCCTGGAGAAAGAGACCAACCCCATCTGACCACAACCACATTTCGGGAAGACACTCTCAGGGCCACTGATCCTCTATTTTCACTAGGCATAGGTCTCACCTTCCAAGAAGCCTTATGCCCTCATGCCAGCTCACACCAGGAATTAGATCAGCTGAAGCAGATGGGAGAAGCTGGAGTTTTCCTACAAAGGACAAATTTCTGGCCTCCCTGCTGGAGCAGGCAGGGCAGCCTGCCACTAGGCCCTGCTTCACCCTGCCCTTGGCTAACCCAGCATTCCTCATCCTGTTTTCTCCCACAATAACAGCTTTAATATTTTAAATTCTCGTGCTTCCTGGTAGGTTTTTAGTTAGTTTCTCAAACAAAAGGAAACCTGTTCGGCTGGAGGCATTCACAACCCTGACCAGCAGGGTGGGGATGGGTACTCAGAGGCCCCAGCTTTTACACTGAGGGAATCCACTGCCCCACAGCCACGCTGGCTGGAGCAGAGGGTCAGGTCTGAAGAGAAAAAGTGGTCTTGACTAAAATTCTGAAGCTGCAAAGTGTTCTTGACCGTCTGAAAAACCTGAAGCTGCAAGGGGGTTTTGACTGTCTGAAAAATTTACCCTCAGCTAGTCCGCATCATCTACCACTGTCTGCATTGAATAATGCTTGACCTAGGCCTGACCTGATACTTACTACCTTCCCTCTTCAGGGCAAAGAGCTTGAAAGAATTAATTCTGTGTCATGACTGACTTACAGTACAATGCTGACAGTATCTGCTGCGTGCCTTGAGGTGATAAAAAAAGGAAGGTTTGGGTAATTGGCCATGCAAGCAGATTTTCCAGGGTGTGGTCAGATGCAGAGGGGCAAACCTTGGGTGGTCATCTCCTTCACCTCTTGAAGCCAGACATCACAAGAAACTGTTTATTTAAAACACTGTCCAAAAGTACACACACACACACA
>WBNP01004191.1:66898-81900 GCA_013401095.1 Passerina amoena | reverse complement strand
CTAGGAAGCAATTAATATTATTAAAGCTATTTCATTTTAGCACTTTGCGGACCACAGGCAGTAACATTCCAGTAAACCTACATGGGTTAACAAACTTTATGCAAATTCTGGGATTCTATTGTGCAGTTTCAACAGCAGTCAACAACTGGATGTGGTCGAACAGCAGCTAGGAAACAGAGATGGAGGAATTAAGATATTGACTCTACTAGAACACACTTCAAATTAACACAACTAACCCCAAACTGGCCCAGGATTTAAGTGAAGGAAGCTTGTACCACAAACAGGACACATCCAGGGATTTCTTTTTTATTTTTTCTTAATGATGAATTTGTAGATAGTAATAATAAAAAAAACAACCTATATCACAATTCATGCAGATTTCCACTCAACTAAAATTATCTTCTACTTCAACAATTACTTTTGACTAATGTCACTAGGGGAACTATTAAAATTCATTTCATGCTGCATCAGGTATGAAATGCCAATTTATAAGACAGGACTTTTCCAAAGCTAAATGACACTAGACTAATGTGATATTTTTTTCCCTTGACACAGTGCTGTAGATCTAATCTTTGTGAACTTTGATAAAAAGAATGTAATATTTACTGTGCAGGAATAGCATCAATAGAAATACTGGGGAAATCAAAATGGAGGTTACATTATCCTGAATGAACAAAAAAACCCTCAGCTAGAAAAAGTTAATAAAATTAAGGATGGAAACCGGTAGCAGTGCTGTAGAAGAAAAAAAAAAGGTCAGTTTTCTCCAGTATTTTAATGAAGCGGCCAATGAATCACCATTGCCTAATTTATGGGAGATCTCATGACAGGAAATTTCTTTTTTATTGAGAGTTAAAAATGGAGCTTATACTGACCCAGTATTTATTTCAAATAACTCTTCACAAAACGTTTGAGTTAACTTTGCTGAAGTTATCCAGTGAAGTTCAGACACCCTTCTTCACTTAACAAATCAATGTATTTCAGATGGGGGGTTTGTTTGTGGCTCTGTTTTCTTCTTCTTTCCTGTCTTCATAAAGGAAGTGCTTTAAGGGTGTAGCAGAGATAAATATTTTTCCCTCCAATAAGGGAACTTTCCCTGTGTTAACACTAAGACTTCAAGGCTTGTAACAATATTTTTTCATTGTATTTCTTCAAAAAGCAAGACTATAGGTAATACCATGAATTTTCCTCCTGCTCATCTGTGACAAGGAACTTGTAAAAGACTGTGGCTATTTATTTCTACCCTTAATACAAGTAGAAGGCTCTAGTTTCCTCAGTTTCCTAAAAAAAAAATCTAAGTTTCCTAAAAAAAATCTGCTAAGTTTAGGCAGAAACCACTTCCTTGTATGGATGCAGCACCCTTAATTTTATTTCTAAAGATTTGCCTTCAGTTTTCAGAGGAAAAGCTTAAGAAATCGATAAACCTGATATTAAGAAAACTACCTGTTAAAAATATGCTTTTTTGACAGCAATATAATAAGGACCAGTTACAGCTATAGTATGTAAGCTGTTACTCATAATTAATAATGAGCTTACAAAAAATAATGGCATGGATGTGGCAGAATCATTTTAGTTATTTATTGGAATAAAATCTTCAGCTAGTAATGTAGGCCAAGGTTAAGCTGTAATAAGTCTATCAATGTGGTAGCAGCATAATAGAGTAATGCTCATAAAGATTTGATGTAGATTTAGATGTATAATTAGGGCAGTCTTTAAGAATTATATGCCTGACAATTTAATCAGATACAGTCCAGGTGGTCCTTAAAAGGGAACAGGTAAAGAATCTGTATTAATTTATATGAAAATATAAAAATAGTTAACAATGTGCCCACTGTTTGCCAGGAAATTACCAAACACTTTCTAGGAAAAAGATAAAGCCAGCTCTGAAACAAAAATCACACAAAAGTTTGTTAAACTTCTGTGGTTTATGATGTGATGGGATGCAGCAACCTTCACTACACAGTTTTTGGAGTGAAAAAGTTAGTTTGTTTTCTTTCTTGTCCTATTTATGAAAAAAAATGCCCAAAACAACAACAAAGAAAAACCACACAAAAAATCCCACAAAAAACCCTACAATACATCAAATTATTCCAGGATTGTTTCCTTCTACTATCTGCAGAAATTTTCTTCATGGCTAATGGACTGTTTTCTTTTAGATGATGGTTTATAATGTCCTGACAGCTACACAGAGAAATTATCCAAACAAAGACAAGGTGAACAGCATTTCAATAGGTACCAAAAGACCTATGATTTACCCAGTTCACTCAAATCGCTTTTAATCTTTCATTTAAGAAGTTTAACAACTAAAACAAACAAAAGGAATAATTTCCTTGGAAGGAAAAAAATACCCTTTTTATCAAGAGCTAAATTTTTCTGTTTGGTTTTGTAGTTTTTGGGTTTGTTTGTTTTTTGTTTGGTTTTTTTTTTTTTGTTAGTTGGTTGGTTTGTTGGTTTGGGGTTTAGATTTTTATTGTTTCTTTTATGGTTTATTTTTTCTTTTGTGATCATCCTAGAAGTAAGCACCAAAGTCTTTTCTAACACCAGAACACAAAGGTTTGTAAAGTAAAGGTTATGAAAAACTGCTACCATTGGAGCCATTATTTCAATGTTTCTGTCAGTATGTGATTGGAGAAATGGAAGGCCTTGTCTGAACAAAAATAACACACAATTATTTTCAAAATAAGAAAGATTGATTTATTTATATATTTGTCTGCTGGGTCTCAGTCTCTCAAGTTGTAAGGCAAGTCAACATTTTGGTTGAGAACAGCTTACCTCAGTCAAAAAGATTCAGGACATTACTTTTAAAAACCAGATTTTCACAGTTTTCTTGGCCTTCTTTATGTCATCAATCTCTTTACTGACTATGGGGAATATCTGAATATCATGCAGCACATTATCTGGGGTTTTGACACAGGTCACAATCACATTTGCCACACTTTGTTTTTCTGAGACATTTGTTCTCAGTGGTCTGGAAGGTTGCACCACCACTAGGCAGTGATCCCGAGAAGTAATTTTAGTTTTATTTTCCTCCCTCATTCCTTTCTTCTCCTGAGCAACTAATTGAAACAAAATTTGAGCTCTGAAATGAATAAAGAGGCATAGTCTGTGCTTGGAGATTGGAGATTTTTTCCCCAAGTCCAGACAAAAAGAAAAGGATCTCTCTTGCACAGATTTGCTGGTTCAAACCCAGCCATAAATGACTTTTTTTTAACCTACTCATTTTACACTGATATTTTCCTGAGATAGTGGGCCTGTGATTGTCATGACAGTGCAGATTTTTTACATACTGCAGAATATGTTTACAGACCTCTTTTCTGTTTTCTCAGCATATTTCATCTCATTCCACTCAATCTGAGGTGGTGCTAAGTACTTTCACCTCGTTTTCAGCTTATTTTGCTTTTTATGCAAGAAGACCCGAAAGAGAAAAGGTCTATAATGCCTTTTTTAGAGAATATACCCATCTGAATCACTCTGCTAAGCTCCCATTAAAAAATAAATTCTGGAGTGGTAGAGGCAGCCTTAAAACAACTTTTTAAAATCTTATTTTTCATATCCTGTTGTAAAGATATGCTAAAAACAAGAATGTGGTTGCCTCTTCTCTCAAGCAGGTGAAAATAACTTTGAAGAGTGCACCTGAAATTACAAGAGAGAACTAGACAGAAAATTCAGAAATAAATTTATTTGATTTATGATATACATGACTCGTTATCAGCAAAGGGGGAAAGATGGAATAATATTTTTAAATGGATGTTTTGATTTTTTGCACAATTTATAAACAATATAAGGAACTTAGGGCAAATGCCAATCAAAACAAGTGTTTGATGAAAAGGATTTTGGCAAACTGAAGATTTGTGATGAAGTTTTTTTGATGACATAATTATATGTGAAAGACAAATGACTTAGAAATGTCAAAATTTATACTTTCCCCAAGTCCTAAAATATTCTTTAGAACTCCTTTCTGATCATCTAAAGTTTACATAAAAATATTACTGGGGTAGATGTCAACATCTCTACCCTATCTAGGGTAGGTCTGAGCATTTAACCTCAAGTGAGGAATTACCTCCAATGAGTTTTATTTAATGTCAAAAGGTTCAAAACAACTGGATAGTAAAATTTTAATCCTTTTTCAGAAAAATATTTGGGAAAAACATAGGACCATGATGCACGTCTAAGTACAAAAATACCAGATGACAAGAAGTTGAAGGCAGATAACATGGATTGGAAGTAAATTTTGCATTTTATGCATTTAAACAGCAAATTCTACCATTTTAAAAGAACACCTAAACTGTGGAGCATTCTGGGTTGTTGAATATTTTTGAACATGTATTGAATTTGTCCTTTCTAAAGCTAATACTTTATTTCAGTTTGGAAAAATACAAAGGCCTGGTTTTGTACAGGAGTTAATTTTGATATCTTGTAGTTGTAAGATCTATGAATCACAATAAAATGTTTCAGTTGAAGAACTTCTCAATTACTGAAATTGTATTTAGTTTTTGTTGCACTGTTAAGTTTACTTCAATGTCAGGTTTCAGATCAATAACTTCTTAGGGATTTGGGAGGTACAGGGAAGCAATTGCATATGTTCAGGTGAACTTCATCTCTTACATCAGAACCACGGTAAAACCCTTTACCAGAAAGGGTAAAAAAATTGAAAATAATTGATTTCTTGTTACAATTAGAGCGAGCTCCTGTAATCACAATATTGAGAGATACCCCACAGCATCTTGATCTTAAAAGAGCCTTCATCACAGCTTTCATTATTATGCCTTAGAGGAATAAATATTCAATAAACTCATCCAGATTATTAATAAGAACTTCAACAAAACAGTTTGCTTACACAACCAGGTAAATCAACTAAATGTCATGCAAAAGTAGCGAGGCAAACTCAGTGCACCCTGGTAGAGAGTGTGAATTTTTACTTAGCTCCCAATATAATCTCCTATTTCAGAGGTTTATCCCAATGGTTTAAAAAAAAAAAAAGACAACTCTTTATTTTGTTAGTGTTGCCAAGCTGTACTTCTAACTGAAAGACTTAAAAGTAGAGATTGGTTCTAGAATACTTTCACTAAAATAAAAATCAAAAATATTAACTACAGTGCTCATAAATTGCCCTATTGCTGAAAAAAAAAAAAAAAGACAAAACTGGTAGAGCCAGATGAAACTACACTGTATTTACTATTAATTCTAAACAAAACAACTGTATATCTGAGAATATTTTAATATTTTAGACTAGGTTAACATGATGAAAATGAGCTTCAAAACACAGATGTATGTCCCCAGTCTCAGGTATATAATATTTGAATGCACTCTCTGTGGTAGGGAATCACTTACTGTGATGAAGACACAAAAAGAAATTATTTCTTGTTCTAGGTTTTGGGGTTTTTTTCCCCCATTCCTTCACATTTCAAGTGCTGCCAAAACTGGAATTAAGAGTTCTGAAGCCAAATCAGATTTCTTTGTTTCTGATCCAAGTTTCAACTTCTTTATTAAATACCAGCAAATAATTTCCTCTGTAAAATTATATTCAGTTTCAAGGAAAGAAACAAAGACTGTCTTGTCTTTTAAGAAGAAATGTAATAGACTGTAAAATCATTAAAGAAATTATTTTCTGTGATAATAGATTTAACTTTACATGGCAAACAGTTGTAGTTCTTGTGAAGAGAAAAGGAAATAACACTTTAATAAAACATTTCTGGAGTAGAATGCTATGCTATGCTCTGTGAAGAAATTAATAGATTTCATTTTGTTAGCATAAAATTAAACTGCTAATTTTGTAAGATGTCATTATGAGTAGTTAAAAGGCTGTTTTTTTTAAATTCAGAGTAACATAACAGATTAGAATTTACAGACATTTTTCCACTACATTTTACATATATATATAAATATTTTTTCAATATACATATAAAATATTATAGATGTGTGTGTGTGTGTAATCAGTTTATAGTACTTTGCACTACTGTAATCACTGACATGATTATTGTCCCTGAAAGTGAGAGCAAAATAGAGTAGATTCTGAACAATCAAGTCTTCTTAAAACTGATTTGTGCAATTAATGGATTTCTTTCCAAGAGCTGGAGAGCACCAACCCCAGCCTGTGCCACCTGCAGATCCCATGTGGTGCAGGCTTTCCCACCATAATATCCTCAGTTATTAGATGCTCAAATATCCAAAAGATTTGCAAAATCGGCAGACAGAAAGATAAAGTGTTTAAAAGTTCTGTCCTTCAGAACAAAACTTGCAAAAAGCAAAGATTTTGGTGTATGTACTATTTAGTGTGAAATTATCAAAGGATTATCAAAATATGTATGTCTCTACATTTTTTCTACAGTTTTTCTTTTCAAAACAATGATGTATTTTAGCTTTCCAATCTTTTTTTTGTCGTGAAATGATAAATTCATCAGATATTTGGTTTAGAGGGTGCCTTCATGTTAAGTATGTTTCAAAAATTGAAATGTAAAAAAATTAAAACTCTAAAAATGAAAGTTTCAAATGTAATAAATACTTATTTTTTAAAAGACGTGAAACTGAAGGAATTGGACTGATTTTGATGATTGGATCCTGTGTATCTACAAAACAGTTTTAAAGATGAATTCAGCTATGAGGGCACTGTATTTTAATAAGATTATTTTACAGAGTGATTGGTTACTTTTCTTGCATTTACAGGAATTCCTTCCAGTTCATTCATTAACAAGATTGAACATGCTCTTAATTTTTATTTTCCATTCCCTTTTTACCACTGAAAATTAAATATTTACTTACATCTAAGTCTAGTTTTATTCATGCTCTATGTGTTACCCAGATTTGATGATGATGATGATGACGATGAGAATAAGAGGAAGAAGAAGAAGAGAAGAAGATGAAAGGATGATGAAAATATTTTACTGTAATGTAGCATTTATAAAGAATTGGAAGATTTCCTTCCAGTATCTTTTAGGATTTTATTAATATACTGAATATTTAGCACATTTACTGTTGACTTCATGCATTTCATGCACGTGGAAACTGAACCTGATGCTTTTCTGGATTCAGGCACCTGCTTTCTTGCACAGATCACATTTCTAAAATTTCACATTTTATGTAAATATTATTCTATTTTATGTCATCCACTCCTTGACAGCTCACATCAAGAGCTTTGAGAATGATGAATTCTTGCTCAGGGTTAGAAAACGTGAGAATTCTTCTCACATCTCTGCTCACAGCTTGGCAACTCTGGTCACAGTTCAGGTTTATCTCAGAGCCAGCTCCACAAAACACAGAATATTAAATACAGAGGCAAGTTTACAGCTTGTCTGTCATGATGTTTCATTCATGTAGTACAATGAAATGGAAGATATAATCACAGTTAGAGTGTAGACCTTAAATCCCCTTATTAATCCTAAAGGTCTTGACCTACACAAGTTTAAAGAGCTGCAGTCTTCACAAAGTCCTCTACACTCTTTGAATGAGAAACAAGCAGAGACGTGCAACAAAGATCCCAGCTGATACAAAAAGAATTAAAAAAAAAAAAGGTGGAAATAATAACATATATTAAATTCTGATTGCCTCTGAAAGAGGCAATAATGTATTTTTTCTTAGAGGTAAGAAAGAGGCCTTAATGAGTCTCTCAGATAGAAACTCAGCCAGAACAAGAAGATGTCCTTTTATGTCTGCAACAAGCATGAGAAGGAGGAAAATTAAGGCACAATTTGCCACTAAATGCAGCCATTTGACTGCAGTGTCAGCCTCTGTATTTAATGAAGCTTGCTCACTTTAATTGTTCTTCCTGTAGAATTTTGCAGCACCATGGAAAAGTCCAGGCACATTTTTCACCAAAACTGGCCTTTTGCGAGAGAAGGTGCGACTATTCAGATCTTGAGGCAAGAGCAAAAATTTCTGTAAATAATAATGAATTGCAATAATAATGCTTAGTAAAACACTGCACTATTCCCTGTGCTTTAAATTATGACACATTTCTGTCCCACCACTCTTTCAATATTAGGACAACACACTTGAGCAAAGAGCAACCCTTTCCTGAAGCTCTTTGTGGGAAAGCATCAAAGTGGAAATTAGAAAAGAGCTGTGCTGTAGTCCAAATGCACTTTGCACTGTGATGAACCCAGCCTGCCATGCCAGCTCTTCCATTTCTTGTTTTTGTCACCTTCAAGTTATGCTTGCCCAGGGGATCTCACCAGCTGAGAGCACATCCATGGAACATGCCTTGGAATTGATTTGAAGCTCCTGTCTTTCGGACAGGACTTTTAAGACCAAAGTCCTGAAAGAGCACCTGAAAGAAAAAAAAAACCCTTTAAAACTGAGTGGTTTTGACAATCCACATGCTTTCCTGCCATCAGTGTGCTTGTATAAACAAATAAAATCTGTCATTAATTCTGCCCTATCTTCATATTTATTGAGTCTTAATATGAAGTATGTAAAGTAATAACGACCATAGGAGCAACTTAATAAAAAGAAAGAAAAAAAATCATATTTTCTTGGAAAATATGATATGTTTTTTTAAAAGTCTTGTCTAATAATGCTTAAAATAAAAGTAACTTTTTAGAGAGCTCATGAAAAATATATACCTTCACTCTTTTTGTCCTTTCTGCAAAGTCAGAAGGGCACATTCTCATATATATATATGTGTGTGTGTGTTTAAAAATAAATAGAAATCAGCTGAAGTCAAATCCTTGTGTATTCCAGGCTAACTGGCAAAACTGATTGAAAAGTAGCCTGAAAGGTACTTAAAATATCCTTATACAAAGGAAGATTAGTTAGCATTTAAATAAATTCATATAAATGAATTTATATGTAGTGTTCATCCCCACTGTTGTTTTTAAATTCTTGTGGCTGTTTTTCAGAAATATTCAAGACTCTGTTACTGTTGAAATGACTTAAGGATCTCAAATTGAGATTGGAGGTATTTGGAAACTATAATAACTTGCAAACAAAAACTAGCTATTGTGAAATAAGTTTAGCAACGTGGATTTCAGAGAGGTGACAAGCAGAGATTATACTGTTATTATATTGTCAAAGGAACAATATATACCTATTCTCCCCTATTTTCTTATTTCTGCCTTTCATATTTGGGTTGCGCTCTGCATAATTATTAATCGCTGTCTGTTTATCAGCATCTCCCCTTCAATAATAACTTTTGATTCTCCCCAGTTTTAGAGATAATAGAGGTCTTATATGTTATTATGTTTTTTATTATTTACAGAAATAGGAAGGAGATGAGAGGAGATGGGCTGCAAATACCTTGGATGTGAAGAAAGCTGAGCTCATGCAATGCTGGAAATGAGAGAAAAGGAGAATTTATAATTGCACAGCCCAAGAGTAAAACTTCAACAGCTCTTAGCAACTGTGTAGACATGAAAATCAATCACCAACAGTAGCTCTCTCCTTAGGAAAGCTGAGTTCATTATATCCAACTCTTAGAGAACATTAATTCTCTCTTAGTGGGTTTTACTGGCTCTACCTCTACCAATAAATAAAATAGGCCAAGGCTTTTTATTCTGTCCAGAATGGAAGAGTTGCACAGGCTTCGTTCATGAAATTAAAATTTTGTTCCTCCCCAAATGTACCTGAGCTTGTACCATTTAATGGGACTCTCCTGTGCCCAGGAATTTCTTGGGAGAGGGATGCTGTGACATCAAAACTGCCTCCATCTCAATGAGTCAAAGAACACAAGTGCATGGCAGCAGCTGAGCTGTGTCCTTGTCCTTTTCTGTGTGTAGATTGGGTCGTCCTAAATTTAGTGATGCAAACATAAATCTCACCTGCATAAGCTCTATCTCTGTGTTAATAATTACTTGATGTAAACTTATTGCCTCTGCATCTGCAGTGTTACAGGAAGTGCAAGTGAAGCTAACCCAGGTGACTTCTCAGTTCTTTAAATCCAGATCAGTGGCTTCTTCCATCCCTGATGTTTTCTGAGCACAGACAAAGCTGTTCTGCTGATCTCTCTTCAGCTTTCTGGAAAGTTCTTGACATTTGCAGCCAGCTTCTTTCTTCCCAAACCTCCTTCCCTCCATGAATTATAGAATTGCTCTTATTTTCTTGTTTCAGATGAGATCCACCCACCACATCTGATTAAATGCAACTTCACCTTTCTACTTATCTCCCCTTTAGAAATTCATAATCTCAAATCCTCCAGGATGTGATCAGTGGCATCATTTTTCTTGCTGGGTGGGAAGGTTGTCATGAATATTTTAATTTATTTAGCTCAATCTGGAAAAGTTGCTTGTTTGTTTAATTCTGCAGCCGGCAAGGAGCTGAACTCAGGTGTTTCCACCAGGTTTTGTGTACCACACTGCTCTGCAGCACTCCCAAGTCTGAGCTGAGTTGTCCAGGTTTAAGGGTTTGCAGGCCTTGCCAGGAAAGTCCCCCAAAAGGGTCTCTAAGCTCACTTCTAAAGTTATTTCTCACTAAATAATATGGCACCCAGCAGGTTCATAATTGCACACTGATGAGCTCTGTACTGATGAATTCCCTGGATTGCAGCAATTACTGTTGTGCCAATGGGAGACTTGACATTTCCAGAGGAGAACTCGGCCCAAGTGCGGTCTTGAGCTTCCACATTTGGAAGCACACTCTGGAATACCCTCCTGCTGAAAGCAGGGAAACTACTCTGCCATTAAAAAAACTGTCAAAAAAATGAAGTTAAATAAAAGAGATGTGATTAAATAAAAATACAAATTATTTTTGTTTTAAAAGCTATGATTTCAGTTAAATAAAATTTAAAGTATATTGTCAATTGCTTGCATATATTTATGTACAGAAAATCTTTCACCAAAAGCAACAGGATGAGTAAAAAGCAAATGTTTGTGTGGTTTATCTGCTTGCATCCCTCAGAATCTGTAAATTCTGGCTCCTCAATTCCTGCCAGAATTTCTGATGCATACAGCCTATTTCAAAGAGTAGATATATTTTAAAATAGGCCATAATATACATGTAACTTATGTATAGTCACAGCTGATATAATGGGATTATATATATGATTACTTGTGCAACAGAATCTTTCTGCTGTGCCATGCACAGATGATAAAGTAAGAGGGATTCAGATTACTCAATTTTTCTTTTAAGCAGCACCTTTCCTGAGCCACAAATACATGGTTTAGTAGTAATTGATTTTCTCTGGTAGGGTGCATGGATTACAGCCTAGCAATAGAAAAGTAGTGTTAAACTGTCAGTTATGCTAAATATCAGTTTTCATTGTCACAGTGGCTTTGGGCTTCTTGCTAAGATTATTTTCATCAATAAATATGCAATTTTGCTTTGATCTATATTCATTAACCTTCTTTCCCTTCATCTTTATTCAACTTCCCATACACTAGCAATCTCGCTATCAGCTCTGTTTATTTTAATTTTTACCACACATTATATAACGTTTTAGTGGGCACTTTTTTATGCAGCAGATGCTTTTCTTGCTGTGTGTTGATTAATCATGTTTCATACTATTAGCTCCCCCACAGCATTTCACACTTTGTGCCCAACAGATAAAGTATATCATAAACTGCATTATCAGTGCTCAGATAAACATGTCTGTCTTTTACTAGCTATATTATTAACAGTCTAGTCTCCATTTCTGCACTTATAGCTGCCATTATAAATATGTTTGCTGTTTTCATAGTGTTACTTTCCCTGTTGATTGGCTAGCAGTTTATCTCAATATGTTCAGATTACCCCAGAAGTTTGTGGTTTTGTGGTCTTTATCTAATTACATCATATTGTTAATATAGCATACCAATTGTAAACATACAGCTTCAGTGATCCCTAAAGATTGGGATTTAGTGTGAGACCTTTATGGTTTTATATGTGTCCTTTAATAATTTTCATTTTACTTCACTTTTTTAATGCTAACAGATTTTGTAGTTTAATTTTACTGGCTTTTCTTTCAAAATGCCTGGGAATGCCAAAGAATCATCAAATGCCCAAGGAAACATCTGATAGTTAAAGCTGTTTTAATTTTTATTTTGTGTAGTAAATAAGTAGATTTTTTTTTTTCTTTTTTTCCAAGTTCTTGATAAAATTTCTAGTGACCTTGAGATATTCAGTGCAAAATACACTGTGGGATTTGTATTTCTGCTATTGCTTATCCTGATCTGCTTTTTTTGGTCAGAAAATTTAGATGATTTCTTGCTTTATGAAGCTAATATTAACATTTGTTTATGATTTATCCTCAGGTGATTGTCTTTCTAATCTGCAGTCTCACTTCTTGCACTCTCCAAGCTCTGATCCATCCAGCAATGGAAATGTTTTCAAGGGTTTTGGTAAAGCTGGGCTTGGAAACCCACCATGGACTTTTCAAGGATGTTCATGCAGTTCTAAAGCATGAGAAGTCTCATTCCTGCATCCAAAAGTGGAGGAGAGCCACCTATTTCTTTTTGTTTCATGTTTTTTGTAAAAGAGCATCAGTTTACACTTATTTTACTGAAATGTGTCATTTTTGGTTGCGGTATACATGTTGTTGATTGTTGAACTTTTCCTCCCTCCTTCAATATGGTAAAATGAAGAACAATCCAATGGCTTTCAAGGTAGAGCAGCCTTTGGGATGCAAAGGTCTCAAAAACAGGGCTCTAAGTGTATGTGTTAATTGCTAACTTTGCTATACATATCTTCCCTCAGATATTCCACTTGGAAAACAGCATCTTCACATCCCCAACACTCCAAATGCAACTTTTCCACTGATGCTTAAATATCTAAAGGTTTTTCTGCCTTTAGGAAGGGGCTGGAGCTGCTGGACAGTGGAAGGTGTCCCTGCCATGGCAGAGGTGGAATGAGATGAGCTTCAAAGTCTCTTCCAACATAAACCCTTCTATGGCTCTGTGATTTTATGGTCTTTATTAGTGGATATCTAATAAAGCCTAATAAGCCTAGTAGCACTTTCCCCTTTAATCATGCTTCAGCAACAGCAGAATTCCTTTTTGCAAGTACCTGGAACAGCTGCTGTGTCCTCTACCACTTTCCAAGTGTTTGAGAAAAGCGACTCTATTAACCAGCCAAAGCACACTGCAGCAAGGCTTTTATACTCCTTCCAAATGAATAATTTTCCTCTTTTAGAGATAATGAAAATATCTATTTTCTATTAGGATCTATTAGGAAACTTGTAAAATGTACCTGATTAGACATGGGGCTGTACAGAATGCCTGCTTTTGTTCTCCTTTGAGACATCTGAAATAGTTACATATCCATTAATATATATTTATAAAATGTTTCCAAATGTAATCTATATTCCAGAATGTTTGTTTTGAAAGAAGTTTGAAATCAGACACCTAGATATAAGCTTGCACACACAGATAAACACCTGCACACTGCCATAAAATAATTTTATTTGAAACAATGTAAGGACCTTTAGCTTAGGATGTTTGTTTTTCTGAATAATTGGCAGAGCTACATGTGACAAGCTTTGCGTTCAGGACATCAAAGTACATCTTTCAGTCAGTTCAAGCTGCAGAAAGTGAGGATAAATGACATGAAAAATAGGGTTCCAAAGTGCTTTTAATTGTCAGGGGAAAGACAGGCAGACATGAGTGTTTGGGGGCTAAACACTTTCTTCTGGCTTGTTGAAGCATGCAAATAAATATATGTAATTTTTTTCTTTCTTTTTTAAAGAAGATGCAAAGATAGAAAAAGTTATATTGAATGCCCCTTGCCAAAACCATAACAGACATGAGAAGCAGGAGGACACTTTCAAAGCAGTGTTCAAGTCTATCAGTGCAAAGCACTTCCTTGTCTCAGTCTCCACACACAACTTTGAAAGATTTCCCAGAGGTTTTGTCTGGTGTTTTCTCATTCCTCAAAAATATACCAAAACCCACTAAGCTTTCATGGCAGAAATGAAAGAAAAACCATCAAAGACTGAAAGAAAATGGTATGTGCAAAACAAGACAATGAGCAAAGAAGCGCTGGCTGGACAAACAGGTTTTGGTGCAGCAAAGAAAAAAATATATACCTCGTAAATATTTTGATTCTGAGAGTAACCTGACCTCATTCTACTCCAAAGTGACCTGCTGAGAGGATGAGAGAGCGGCTGTTTGTTGATGTCTGTCTGGCCTTGAGGACTTCAGGAAAGACTTGGACACTGTGTCCCTCAGATTTTTCCAGGAGAAACCGTGTGCCCATGGCTTCGACAGATGTGCTCTTCCCTGTTTAAAACACTGCTGGGGTGGATGGTCCTAAAGACCAGTGGCAAGTGGAATTCACTAGCCGTAGTCCCCAGAACAGGGCCCTGTGGTATTTAATATCTTTATTTATGATATGTGCAGGCTGCATTAATGAGATGAGGCCAATGGGGTGAGGTAAGTGCCAGGTCCTGCCTTGGGTCCCACCAAGGCCCTGGAGCACTCCAGGCTGGGGCAGAGGGGCTGTGAGGCTGGGACAGGCCCTGGGGCTGCTGTGGTGACACAAAGTCTCTGGTGTTGAGATGCCCCCAGGTGTCACAAAGTCTCTTTTCCCCAGCCCTGAGACCGAAGAAGAAGCCCAGATGTATCAGTTCTGCCTTTCAAAGCTGTTTATTGTTTCTTATCTATAACATTCTTTCTCTGACCTGCTGAGGTCCATCTGGCACGTCTGTTCCCATCACACTGACTGCCCTCCGTGTTATCTTTTTATCCAAAAAAGTGTACTTCGTGTACTTTATTTACAATAACTTCCCAATACCTATCACCTATGTTAGACAGTCTGTCTGTACTCTAAACCAACCCAAAAGTGCCACCATCACAGCAGAAGATGGAGGCCAAGAAGCAACAGGAGGGAGGAAAGGACAGGCCCAGATTCCTCCATGTTGCCTCCTGAACCCCCACTCTAAACACCCCAAAATTCTCCATTTTCACCCTGTGACAAATTCACTAACATTCTACTCAAACCTTTGTGGCTTGTAACAAAGTCGGTCATTGCTGTTTCCACGGGTTACAATGGAAGGCCCGGGTGTCTGTGACTCCGTGCCAAGGCCTCTGAGCCCCCGCCAGGCTCTGAGGGCAGCCAGAGCAATGTCCCGGGTTCCAGCCCTGGGCCGGCAGCCGGACACAGCC
>WBNP01004191.1:45952-66798 GCA_013401095.1 Passerina amoena | reverse complement strand
CAGGGAATGGAGGGGCTGCGGCGTGGCCAGGCAAGGGAACGGAGCCGGGAAGGGAATGGAGCCCCAGGAGAGGCCGAGGGAGCTGGGCAGGGGCTCAGCCTGGAGCAAAGGAGGCTCAGGGGCCCTTGTGGCTCTGCACAGCTCCTGCCAGGAGGGCACAGCCGGGAGGTCGGGCTGTGCTCCAGGGAACAGGGACAGGAGCAGAGGGAACGGCCTCAGGCTGGGCCAGGGCAGGCTCAGGGTGGGCACGGCAGGAATTTCCCCATGGAAAGGGGGCTCAGGAACTGCCCTGGCACTGCTCAGGGGGGTTTGCAGTGCCCAGCCCTGCAGGTGTCCCAGGGAGGGCTGGAGGTGCTCTGGGCTGGGGACAAGGTGGGCAACAGGCACAGGGTGGTCTTGCAGGTCTTTTCCAACCTCAATGATTTTGTGATTCTGTGATTGTAATGTTTGGGTTATACTGATGGTCAAGCAGTGAGGAGAAAAGAAGGAAAGGTGATGAGGAAGGTGTAAATTGGTATTTTCTCTGTACTCACCAGCTTTCCAGTTTCTTCCAGTTGAACCTGGTCCCTGACACCTGCATAAACCCTTACTCAAAGGTTGGACTGGATGACCTTGGAGGTCTTTTCCAACCTAAATGGACTTGTGAGTACAATTTAAGATTAAAAAATGCACTCGGAGCAGGATGGATTTAAAAGCCGTGGAGATCACGCACTTGAGGACAGGTGTCACCATCACATTTTCTGAAAAATCCCTTTGCCAGGATTTCTTCTCCTGGGAAGCTGAGAAGCCTCATAGAAAAAGGAAAAGAATATTCTTCTCCCTGTTTGGCTGCTTTGGAATGTTGGAGATTGTTTATCCAACCTGTGAATTGTTTTTACTTAATGATCAATCACCATCCAGCTGTGTCGGGACTCTGAGGAGTCAGTCACGAGTTTTTCATTAATATTTTGTTAAGCCTTCTGTCTGTATCTTTTCTCTATTCTTTAGTATAGTTTTAGTATAGCATAATAGAATAGAATAGAATAATATAATATAATATAATATAATATAATATAATATAAATTAGCCTTCTAAGAACATGGAGTCAGATTCATTATTTTCTTCCTGCCACGGGGGACCCCAAAAATACCACAGACAGGGGTTAGTGGTGGTGCCAGATTAATGGTTTGGCTCAATGGTCTTAGAGGTCTTTCCCAACCTAAACAATTTTATGGTTCCATGATTAGCTGAAAAAGCTTGGAGCTAGTCTGTCATTAGCAGCTGCTCCAGAAGTTCCTGTGTCCTATAGACAGAGGACAATTTTACATGAAATAAGGGGTTCTAGGAGGGGTTTTCCTCTCATAACTGCTGAGCTCAGCCTTTCAAGGCACAGATACAAGGAATGGACAAGCTCAGGGACTCCAGGAAGACCTGTCCATAATGTGGAGGTCTTCCCTATCTCACAGAGTATTCCATGCTGTAAGTCATCAGTCCAGAAATTTCTGAGCAACAGAAAAGTTACTGGTTTGTTTGGCACAGAATGACAATAACACTTCTGAAAGGAACGTGATTTATTCCACTTCTGAGAAGAAGCAAGACCCTTGACCAAGTGCTGCCTGAACCAACATCTCCACTGCTTGCTGCAAAATAAAGCAGGAAAGCTCTCAGGTTTAGTTTCAGAGATAAATCACTCACTGCACTCTGATATTTATGGCCAAAATACAGAAAGAGGAGTAAAACAGAAGAAGGACTGTGGTCCTCCTTGAATGCGAGAAAATTACTGTTTTTATAACTCTGCATCATCTTAAATTTAACAGAAATGATGCTTTTTCGCAGCAGGTTTACAACTGCTTTCTTTTAAAAAATTCGAATTTTTATCATGTCACCCTGCCCAGAAGTGACATTTTAGGACAGTACTCCAAAATATTATATTATGTTATATGTTATGATATGATATTATATTATCTTATATAGTTTAAGGGCATAAAATGGTTCTTCAGCAGGCATTTATATTCCTTAAATCTGTGGGATATAATGAAAATATTCTATATATTTTATAAAAGCACCTGAAACCTTATTAAAAAGAAAGCAAAAAAAACCAAAAAAAACCACCAAAAAACAGAATAAAACAAACCTGCTCTGTTTTTAGACATTTTCTTCTCTTCAGGCTTATTTTGATCATAATTTACATTTTGCATTCTCTAGTTGTAAGTTCTGAGGATGACTCGCTAATTATTTTTGTGAAATCCTTTTAAAATTTTATTTTATTTGTCTCCATTTCATGCATAAGTTTGGTTTTCAATGAAAAGCCATGCAAGATTATATTAAAATGTACAGAACTCCGTGTAAGCACAATTATTAATGTCTTCACATCACGAAAGAGTTGTAGAATGATACTTTAGTCTCAAGCTGAAACTGTTACATGGGAGGTCACCCTTATTTTCAGTAGGCAAAAGGGTAAGAAAAGCACCCTGATTCTGCAATGAGCCCTGGTTTCTATGAAGTTATATCTACCAGAAGAAGAAATAAAGCAGTGTGTATACTCTCCAGATGCTTTTTAAGCTAAAAGAGGTATTTTATTGACTGTATTCCTTTAGCTGTTGTCACCATTTTGTTTCACTCACTGTTTTTTTTGGTATTATAAAAATTCATTGCACACACTCGAACTGTGGTCATACTCATTGCAACAATGACCTGCCATAAATAATATGTAAAATAGGATATTATAATTTTCACAATTACCAGGATGCATAAAAGAACAGTCATATGCATTTTTATTAATGAATAACATTAATTTAGACTGGTTTATTCTGTTTATGCCTCAACAGAGAGACCATACAACTCAGCTGCCACATTTTATGTATGAACAGCTTTTCAACCTCAAAAGAGTTCAGCAGCCACCTGATTCAAAGAAGAAAGGCAGCAGAGCAGTCCACAGCTGAGAAATGAGGCAGGGTTCTGCTAATTTGCTCATTCCAGAAAGCTTACCCTGCACAAGCAGTGCCATTTGAACAAATTGTGCTGCTTGTTAGCAAGGATCAGAAACCTGAACAAATGTAATAAAGCTAAACCTGCACAGGGGTTGTAGAACTAGGCTTAAATGTACCTGCTGTCAAAGTCACTTCATCAAGGAGGTTGAGCATGGACTGTGGAGGAGGTGTGTTATTTCCTAAAAAAAAAAAATTATTTTCTAAAATCTTTATTTTCTAAAATAACTTCAAAAAAATAGAACTAATGTGTAGGAGCTTTATGCTGCCTTTGAGCTTCTTTGTATTCTGTAAAGTAATTCATAGAATGTTTTTTTCTGATGTGGAAGGGAAATTTAAAAGCCAACATGTCCAGCCCCTGTAATGAGCAGGGACATCTTCAACAAGGTCAGGTTGCTCACAGCCCTGTCCAACCTGACCTTGAAGGGATGATGCACCCACCACCTCTCTGAAGAGCCTGCTCCAGTGTCTCACCACCTTCATCATAGAAAATTTCTTCCTTTCATGTAGTTTTAGCTCTTCCCTCTTTGAGTTTAAAACCAGTATCTCTTCTCCTTTTATTACAGGCCCTGATAAAAATTCTGTCCCCATCTTTCTTGTGGGCTCCCTTTAGGCAGTGGAAGGGACTTTAAGGTCTCCCCAGAGCCTTCTTTTCTCCAGGCTGAACACCCCAAGCTCTCACAGCCTTTCAAGTGATTCATCAGTAGTTTAAAATCAGTTAAAATATTGCTCTGCAGAGAAAGTGGCAGGAAGATTTTTTGTTTTCTTTGAGGTATTCAAAAAGTCATAAGATGGTTTCCACAGCAACTCTGACATTACACACCAATATAATTTTCAGGCCTCCTGAATTTATTTATTTGTGCCTGCAGCTTTGCCTCTGGCATAAACCTTTGCTACTGAGCTGAAGCTTATGATACGTGTCATGATTTTTTTCCACTGCCAAATCTAGATCTGACCAGCTAGTTTAAAAGGGAGAATTCTCATAACTGAAAGAAGAGGGGGGAATGTAAAAAGGGGAAAAACCAAAAAACCCCCAAAACTTACTGTCAGGCTTGCATCCATAAGGACATGGATGCAGAAGTGAATATCCAGTTTTCAGAATATAGATTTTAGCTTGCATTCCAGGCTTAGGAAGCATCCACAGTGGCTTAGTTTAAATTTCATGTACTGCAAGGCTTGTTTTACATGTGAGTGAAGGTTGCTACAAAACGACTGCTTCAGGACCTGAATTGTTCTAGAATGCAGAAAACATGGAAACAGCAAAATATGGCCAAAAAGAAAGGCTGAGGAGAGCAGCTGCTGCAAGTCTTGCTAAGGTCTGAAGCACCTGAGAAATAAATTCTGATTTTTTGCTCTGTCTCCTGTAGAGGTAAATCTGTGTGGAATTGAATGAGGTAGAAATTACAGACTAATGGTTTTCAGTGGAAGGGTGATTTCTGTCTTCTTCTGAGTTCTTGAGGTGAGGAGGAATGAATCATTGAGGAGCCATGGTTTCTTTGCATGAAGCTGTGTAAAGAAAGTTTTGCTAAAATTTAAAAACAGAACTCAGCTGTGTGCTGAAACTGAAATTACACAAACATAAAGCTTAATTTTATTTTTCTTTTTTTTAAATTATAATTACAACAAAGCAGGTTTTCATGCAGATGGTGAGAGACAATTCTCAATCAAATAAACAGCTCATAAAGAAGTAGGGCCAAAAAACTACAAAACCCTAGGTCTAGACTACATAATTTTTTCCTAAAAAAAAAAAAATACAGTTATTCCATTCTTGTATTTTTATGTCTGTCTCCCTAATACTGTGTCTCTCTACTCTTTTCTCTTGTTTGTAAACTTTATCTTGAGTTATATGAACTGGCACAGTTCAGATGACACAAACTTCAGCATATGCTTTTATGTTCAGCAGCAAGATGCTGGTTTATTACAGGTATTCTAAAACACTGATTCTGATGGCAATATAACACCAAACCTGTGTAAGTCTTGCCCTTCAAACTGCAAACACTCATCTGTGACATGGTGGAGCTTAGGAAGTAAAAGTGGAAAATTTGAAGATAAGATAGCCCAGATGAATCCAAATAAACATATTTGCGTTTTTTTTTTTTTTTTTGGTCTTTGTAGAATGTGCAAAATCCCAGCCAATAGAATGTGAAATTAATACAGTCGGGATTTTATTGAGGAGGAAATTATCTGGGAGGTAAGATGAAATGGTGACCTCTCCTTTTTTTTAAGACATAGCAATGAGGATTAGTGCTCCAGTTACTGCTGTTCCTGATTTATCTTTATATCTTCTACCTTTTCCTTGCCTAAGACTCCTGAAGTTTGATATAACTTTTTAGACTTAACCAGGAGGACACATCTTGGTTTGCTTCTCATTTTCTTGTAGCTAAATGAAGAGAAAACTTAAATTGCTAAAAAAACACAGGGTTATTTATTTATCTGTTCATAGGGTCCATGTAAAGACTGGTTGTCTCAATGTGAGGATTTTATTTGAAGTGATCCTTCAAAAGACACTTCATACACTTTGCTTTTCTTAGAAGGAGCTGTTTATTTGAGGAGGGTCCAAGAAATCCTTCCTGAGTATTATGTAGACAACACACCCTGAAAATTTTTCTATAGATTTCCATGGTAGCCAAACTGTCATGACTTCTTGTGGCATCAGAACTGCTGTGCAAAATCCAGGGGAAGGAAGATAGAGCATCCTCTTGGTCTTTCCTTGTGGAATGTCCCTTAAATGTATCATGGTGATTCAGTATTGGAAGCTCTAGTTGAAATAATCTCTCTTGGATGCATGGTCATCATACAAATATAATACAAATATATAAATGTATAATACAAATACAATAAAACTATATGATACAAATATATACAAATTATATTGAGTTAGACTCTCTTTTCCCTCCCTCCTCCCCCCTGTGACTGCTTGATAACTTTTAACCTTTTGAAAGATCTTTCTGCCTCACAAAGTAGACTGCAGGGGTGCTCCAAATAGGCTCTTGTAGAATAAGGGTGCACAAATCCAATTCTGCACTTCAATATTCATTTCCCTGCTGTGAAATGTTAAGGTCAAAGCAAGGTCAGAATTGATTTTTAACGTGTCGATGAAGGTATAGAATTATAAATGCCTCTTTAACTGTGTGTCAAATAAATTTTGAAATATAGATTATCCACTTATAAACACACGTATTAGTATGGAAGCTGCTTTATCAGGCAGAAGTTTAAGTAACTAATTGTTTTCAGGCATTCAAAATAAATTCAGCTCTACAGGGTGAGGCTGAGTGTTAAGTACAGATTTAACTTCTTGATAAATGGTGAGTTTAATGTAAATGACATAAAATGGTTTCAGCCTCACAGAGAGCTTTAGTCCTCAAGTAATATCTGCATAAATGTCACCATTATTGAAAGAAGGGAGGCTTTAGGTAAATTTACTCTAAAAAAAAAACCTTCTCTCCTCTCTGCCCAAGTTCATGACCACAAGCCTGCTTGGATCAATGGAGAATGGAGAAACACAAGAAGAATTTGTAAGAAATCTTATAAGGGGCAGGATCCAAACAGGATCCTCTCAATTTTATGGAATGCTGTGGGCTGATGATGGAGAATGGCATCTGAGACCAGTGACTGAAAAAAATTCCTAAAATTAAATAATGTATCAGCAAACTGACTGAGAGTGGGACTGAAAAAAAATGCATGTTGGTTTTTTTTTCCTTTTTTTTTCTCCTCATGACTGAAATTAGTTTATATTCCGGCCTCAGTATCAGTAGCATATGATTATTGTGTTTTGCTACAAACGTTTTTCTTTTTTTCCCGGGAAAATTGCCTAACATCTGTCACCATCTTCATCTGGCTGATGTTCCTAGTCACCTGTATAATTCCCTGGTTTTGGAGTTTCCTTGGCAGTACTGTGTATTTCTCTATAACCAACACATCCCTCTCCCTTAGCACTGTACAAACATGCTGGATTTTTGCCAGAATGAAGATGGAATTAAAACTCTCAGTGCTCATAGGCAGAAATGAACTGTAATCAGTGTAATTATAGCAATTTTTGTGTGTTATTCTTCCATATGTTTGAAAGAAATTATTTTATTATCTCTTTTCTTTGGGGAACTTTTTTTAAAATAAAAAGTAAAGTAGTCCAAGTTCTTTGCAACAAATGAACGGTAAAATATCTGTGGACAGCTCGGCCTTGCTCAAAACTCCTTATAAAATTCTGTGTGATTTTGATTGTATATTCTGCATTCCTAAGTGCCAAGAGCAAACTCTTTTTAAAAGATTCATTCAGCCCTCCTGCCCCTGAAAAAGTATTCTTCTTTCCTTGCAAAAGAGTACAAGGAGAAGGATAGTTTTGAGACACAGAATAGTAAAGAAAAATACAAATTATTGGTTAATATTGATATTTCTATTGGCACTGATGTCTCACAAATAACAAACAGATCTATAAGCTACATAGAGAATATACAGAAAAATGGGAAGCTGTGACACCAACTCTGCTAGGCTGGACAACATGTGGTAATAGATTATCTTATGGAGGTTCTAGGGAAACATAAATTTTAAAAGTGTTTCTTGGCAGATGGATAAAAAACAGAATCAAAGCCCTGCTTGAAATGCCTAAAATCATGAAACTGGGTAAATACCATGAGAATATATGTAATTCCATTAAGAATGGCAGACTAGAGCAAGAAAAAGACTATGGTAAGAGGACAAAAATTGAGAAAATTGCAAAAATAAATGTTAAGACAGGATTACCTAATAATACATGTTTATTGTCAAGTCCTGAAAACAATTATGTAAAGTTTCTCATTAGCTCAGTCACTGAAACTGTGTGGAAATGCTGAGAACCAGGAAATGAACTGTTATTGGTCAAAAGAGGAAGGAAATAAAGCTGTTCCATAGATATCTATAGACTCCTAATTAATAAATAAATATGGACAAATGCCAGGGCTGGGGATAAAATGCTTATAATGTTCATCATCTCAGACAAACCCAGTGAGTGTGGGCTGAGTCCAGAGAAATACAGGATATTATCTACATTTGTCTCATGTGAGGATAAAATAATATTTTCATTATGTTGCTAGTTATAAAATAAGTGCACTTCTCCCATTTTCTTTTTTTTTTTCCTTTTTTCTTTTGAGATGTAGAAACATAGAGTCCCATACAACTGAATTTCACAGAATCCCAGAATGTTTTGGATTGGAAGGGACTTTAAAGTTCATCTTGTTCCATCCCCTATTCTTCTTCTTTATTCTGTATGCCCAAATGGTAAAAAGTATACAAAAATCAGATCTTGTAGAAAGAGAGAGGCTGTCCACCTTTTGCTAAAAATCCTGCACAATATGTATTGATGGAAAAAAAAGCTTTTGGCTCTGTAATGTCTTTTTACCAGACACTGGCACTGTATTTAAAAGCATTAATCTAAGGACTAAAACCTGAGATTTAAACACAGAAAAAAAACCCATAAATGCACTGAGGATGAAGTCACACTCCAGGATAAAAGGTTTTGTCCCCAGTGAAAAGAATAAAATAAAGCTAAAGGGCAGTTCTTATCAAAATGTAATAAATTATACTGAGAATATTGACCTATTGAATACTCTGCTTGGATTTCTTAAGTAGCAATGCTGTTGTGAAGCTGGGGCAAGGGATGGTTTGCCTTTCTGATCAGTTTCTTTCCAAAATATCACATTTCTGGATAGGAGCCTCACACTCAAGAGAGCAGTACTGCAAGGGAGGGGTTGAGCAGAGGGATTTTTTGGTCAGTCAGCTCGTAATGTGAATTTTGGGTAGAGCTGCTTCACAGTGCACATGGTTCCATTCTGAAAACATACCTTGTTTCCCTTTGGAAGCCCATTTTTGATTGTTTGCATGATTTCTAGAAATGGATTTGCTAGGCCCAGGTTGCCCAGGCTCTTATGAAATTTTGTTATGAGTGACTTGGCTACAGACAAATGGAAAACCTTTGTCCAGAGAAGATAATTGGGGTCAATTGTTCCAAATCTGTGGCCAATGGCACAAAAAAAAAAAAAAACCACACACAAAAACCCAAAAACACCACCCTTTCCCCCCACAAACCTGCTATTATCATTACTTTATGGGACCAGATGCTATTGAACTAATTTGCCACATTTGAAAACACAAAGCCACTTACACATGTAAAAATAAGAGGATTTGGAAGGAATATTTCTGCCTACGTGGTAATCTCTTCTGTGGCTGGCTGTCTCATGCTAATCCAGAAATGTTTTTCTTAACAAAATGTTAATGTATAAAATGAAATGTTTTTTTTTTTTTTTAACCCTTCAGAGAAATATTTGACCATATAAAATCAATACATAACTATGAATGCTTCTTAATAGCAGCACAACTGTTGAGAAACTTTGGTCTTTTTTAAGTGTTCCACAGATTTTGTTCTGGGGTGTCTCATGGGTGCCATAAGACACAAATTTGTGAGTTAATTTAGAGAAGGTGAAAGAGAGTTTTACAGGGATATTTTCTAGAGATGCATTAAAAGTATGAGAAAACAGAAAGATGCTCTTGACTTCTTGACACCAGAATAACTACTGTCAAAGATGGAGAGAAGAAAAAAATTGGAAAAAAAAAACCAAAAAAGAGAAATTACGATTCACTTAGTACAAAAGGTCCAGGGAAAAATAAAAATTTACAAATCAGTAAAGGCCAAAAGGAGAAGTTGGGAAGAAACAGCAAAGCAGCCCTCCCTGAAAACAGTGGCCAAGTCACATTTTGGCAGCTCCATGCAGACCCTCAGCTGCCTACCAGAGTGACAGAGCACTTAAAAGGGCCTCAGCTCCTTCCCTCATCTGCCCTTTCCTCCTCTGCCCTCCACACACTTCTGTCGAAAATCACTGAAGGTTTTCTCATGACGATTCCCATGGCTGGTTTATGATGTCTCTAAGGTCTCTGAGGAGAGAGTTTAATTGTTCTCAGCAAATGACCTCAGCACTTCCAACTGTGGAAAATATTTTCAGACTGCACTGATGTGTGTGTTAATTTTTTTTATTTTTTATTTTTTCTGTGCTGCAAATCTGCTTGGTAACAGGAAGCTCGCCGCTGGCTTTGTCATCTGAACTGCCATTTCCCATCATTAAAAAAAAAAAAAAAATACAACTGAAATCCTTGCTCTTTGCCAGCAACCCCAGAGGCCTGGCAGACTGCAAATGAGCCCTCTGGTTTTCCAAGCACATCTGTTGCCTTTGTCATGTAAAAACTGATTCCAATTCATGCCTGTAAATTAGGTGAAATGATAGTCCTAAGGACAACAATTGAACAGAGCTCAACAACCAGATATTATCAGTATGGTGTGACTGTGTCATGTTCACCAGGGCTTTATCTCTTTCACAACGTGCATGTCTTGATCTAGAACAAGCCACAAATTTCAATTTAATTGATGCAATTGTACCATGCCTTGGCTCCTTGCCGTGCTTTCTACCAACCTTCCAAAGAACAGGAAATAAAATAAGATTGAAGAAATTCCAGGTGCAACTAAATTGCCTGGGTTTTTGTATTTCTTTTTTATTGTGTACTTGTTTAACTGGGGATATTTTTTGATGTTCTTGTTTTCTTTTGGTTTGTTTTTTCATACCTGTTAGTTTACAGGTATATGCGTATCACAATGAATTTTATTAGTTCAGACATTACTTTAATTTACTTTTTTTTTTAAATAATAACTCCTTTACTCTGTATCATATACATGTATAATTTACTCTAATATAAGCTTTTTCTGAGCAGATTAGAAAAGGTTTGCCTGGGAATGAAACTGAAATATAACTAAGCATGTCTATGTGCATAAACTTGCATAAACAGTTGTATAAGCTTGCTGCTTTTGTGTTTGGCTTTGAAAATATGTTCAACTTCTAGTGAAGTCATCAATAAACTCCATATATCCAAAGGCCTAATTTGAATTTAGCATGAAAAGAAGTTGAGTGCAATCAACTACCTACTACTTGTTCTATATAGAGCTGCTGCAAAAAGCAGCTGTTTCCAGAGAGAATAATATATATTTAATTTGGATTTTGCAGGGAAAGTGTCTAAGGGTTGTAGCAGAATGAGTTTTGTCAGTCTAAAATTTTATAGTTTTAAAAAATAGTGAGCTGTTAGGTACTGAGATTTCATTGTTTTCTGTAAAATTTGTTAGATTGTCTAGTATAGAAAAATCTTAAACTGATGATTTCCAAAGCTCTGCTATTAAAGTGTTTCTCTCTTTGATCATTATTTGAAGCTGACACTTCTCTGCATCTGGAATAGTTGTGCTATAATTGCTTCTTCTAGAGATAAACATGCCAGTGGAAATTACTGGACATTTTGCCTCACATTGTTCAGAACTTCACGGGATCATTTTAATGTAATCAATTCCAGAAGCCACACAGACATTTGGGCAAAAATTGCTTAGCAAGGAACTAATATGATCTGGAAGCAAAAAAAGTTTCACTTGTTCAGAGCCTAAATCAGGGTCAACCAAACCTCATGAGAAATTGAGACATTCTTAAAAGTTGATGTCTCCAACTCTTTTGAATTATACAAACAAACTGACAATAGTGAGTTTCCTGTTCTAACTTTTCCTCCCTCTTCTTCTAGCATCCCAGAATTCAAATTTTATATAATTACAGCTAAAATTTTCTATAGTGACTCCTGTAGATAGTTTCTAAGCCCTCATTAATCCTTTTCCTTGGTCAACTTTTTTGTTCTTTACTTATCTGTCAAGGTTCAAAGCCTAATATCCTTCTCACACTCATGTGCTTCCATATAGCTACTCTTTAGTTTTTGTAGTCATCTTTCACTACTATTTTCTTGTCTGTCCAACAAAAAAATCACCTTACCTATTATTAAGAAACTGATATTACTTTTCAGAGTCCAAGATAAAAAAAATACCTCATACAATTCATCCTACCAACAACTGGCAATCTAGTAAGTAATAATTCCAGCACACTTATCATATTTCCAAGAAAGCTGATGCTTAAAAAAATATTATAGGATGATTAGGAAGGTAATTTTTTTTCCCAGGGTAATTTAGTCAAGGCTGTCAAAATAATGAATTGTAAAAAAATTACATTAAATAAACCCCTGGATCATAAAATTCCAGATTAAATTTTACATAGACAGTTTTGAACATATATAAAAGTCCAGGAAATCAAGCACACACATCCATGAGACAAATCTCAAACACAAATACATTTCATCAAATTCATGGCTCTTGAGAAAGGAAGAAAATAAAGGCTGAAAGAAAAAAGGAAAATGGAAAACATAAAAAAGAAGATATCTAGACAAAGGCAAGAATTATGATTACATGTGGTCAGTTTTGAAAACAAACAGAAATTAAGAGTCCTTACAAAGGGTAGCACACACTGTATTTTGCAGAATAACAAGGTAATTTAACTTAGATAAGAATTGAGTAAATTGGAAGATAAATGAGGTGAATTTTTAGGACAATATGAGTAGGCCTTCTTAACCGTACTGAAATTAGTAGGAATTTAACCTTACTTAAAGGCAAATAAGGAATGAACTATTTACTAAAATAAACATGAGCAATTATCAAATAAAAATTCTCTTCTCAGCTTTATCTTTCTTGACTGACTTAAACTTATTAGACCAGGAAATGTCTTCATGTTCTCCTGCAACTGAGTCCTACACCACACAAACCTGCTGAAAAATGCATCAGTCCTTGGTCATCTTGGGTCAATAAAACTGTTTTGGGGCTGGGAGAATATTTACTGTGAGAATTGGACTGTTTGCAATGTACACATCTGGGGACCTTGTTTTAGTCTGAATTATAAAGCTTTTGTTGTAAGGTGAAGCATAGGCCTACACAGTGCCCTAGGGAATTTAATATAGGAATATTAATATTTATCTAGTCCTACTAATATTGTCCTAAAAATTAAAAGTACCCTCTGGAATAAAGCTATTTCAGGATTCACTAGAGTGCTCAGAAATTCCTTTTATCTTATCTTACTTGTCCCTGAGAAAAAGTAATGCATAGTTAAAATATTGACAAGGCAAGAAGCTCTCAAATATGCATTTATTTTACTATCATAGGTGCCACTCATACCTATGGTGTAATATTGATATCCTGTGTATGATTCTGTAAAGATTAATTTTACAAGAATGTAAACCTACAGCAAGATTCAGACACTGAGACTGCAATAAGCCGAATTTAAATTGAAACCAGGAAGGAAGGCAATTTTGGAAACCATCAGAAAAGTTTGAAAAAAAAGCCCCAAACCAAAGCACACTTCAGTGCTTGACATGAGCCTGCCATAGAAATATCTATGTACATAAAGGATTCTCTGCTCCCCTCCTCCACTGCCAGCTCTGCTGCTGGTGACCCAATTCCTTCCTTTTCACCTCCTCTTTTCAAGTGCCAGCAGTGCAAATTTAAAACAAAAACCACAACTTCTGCCTAGTTCACACAGTGACAGTACACAAGTATTTAGAATGTCATTTGTGTTCATTCGTCTCTATAACAATTCCTGGGTTTTTTTGCAATAAAAGTCTTTAATAGTTTGGGTTGTTTTTTGGTTTTTTGTTTTTTTTTTCAGCTGCTGTAATATTTATACATTGCTCCATTTAACCACAGTGAAGTGGCCGCGTTGCTTTTTGGAGTAACGAGAAGCACCACCAAAATCAGTGGTAACATGGAAGAATTTTAAATGGATTGGTGCATTTCCTCGGTGTAAGATATTAAATAGATTAAGCCATCAGTGAAAATGCTATCTTTAAATTCTTTATGTAAACAAATTTGCAGAAGTAATGAAAAATACATTGAATATTTGTAATTTTGCCATTGCATATCATCGTGCACTTGAGTGCATGACTTGTAGCAGCAAAGAACCATATTTTGCTATTCTAATGGAAATTACTCTTCTGTTTTAAAGTAAAGACTTGGTTTTGTACCTTTGACTATTAATTTGCTGCAGGAAAAATATTTTACAAAATTCAGTGTCAGAAGTTTTGAAGGACAAAAGCTCTGCTCAAAGAAATCTGTTCTCAATGAGGATTTTTGCTAAATTTTGGCTTAACTGAAAAATCTGACATTCCAGGGCAGGTAATTATAGGAATAAAATCGCAACACACTGCAACAGGTAATTTTTAAAACATTCAGCATTAACAATATGACTCTTTATTCTGTCAGCCTGGATAATTTTCTCCTATGCTTCTGGGCTACGTATGGTCTGTCCAGGCTCAATTAAAAATACATATACCTTCCAATTCCTTATTTGAGAGAGGAAAATTGCACTTTAATTTTATATACTTTCTCTTTTTTTTTTTTTTTTTCTTTTTTTTCCTACAGCTACAATGCAAGCATTTATTTTTTGGAAGAAAATAAAATAACTTGCACACTTACACACCTTGAAAATTAATGACAGTGTAAAGTGGCAACCCAAAGCTGGTAAAAGTATGGGTGTGATGAAAATGGTGTGAGCTGTAGAAAAGGAGTTCAGAACTTTTTAAAAGCTGTTGAAGCAGTCAGTTCCTCAGTGTATTTCCAGCCCCAAGCACCAAAATCACGGGTCACAGTGTGTTAACACCACAGCCTTTACCAGATACTCACTTGCCAAGCTCATCCCTGCTGAGAGAAGACTGGCAAGTTTAGGAAACCAAGGATAAACCTTGAAGTCCAAGCTGTGATTTTACAAAGCATGAGAGGCACGCAGAGAGGAATCTTCTTTGGTGCTTTGCATTGTTTGCACGTCCCCTTTTAAAGTGATATTCAAAGCAGGACAGCTCGGTATCCTTGTCACACCTTCCCCTTGTAAATACCATGTGGTGACACCGTGTCTGCTCACAGTCTGTCTTGCAGGAGGAGGTGGTGTGCTAAGGAAGATATGGAAGCAACTCCCTGAGAGCTGAGGAATGTGTTAGCAAAAGTAATTGCTTTTTTTTTTTTTTTTTTCCCATCAAGACACTGAGAAATTACTATCAGCACTGATTTTCAACAAACCTATGCCCAAGCCCTTAATATAATATATTAATACTATGTTTTAATATAGCTATAAATACCTTCAGGAATGGTCAGGAAGGAGAAATTGTATTTCAAATGATTTTTTTTTTCAACGGGTTAAGAGTGGCTAAGATAAAAATTTTGCCTTCAGTGAAAGTGAGTTGAGCAGTGCAGAACAGAGCTCTGAGGCTGCAGTTGTCTATCCACAGTCCTTTCATATTTACCTATTGCATGAAATGATGGACAGCTGTGTCTCACAATGTTTCGTGAGATCAATCAGGAGGTCTGGTTTCTTCATGTAGAATTTCAGGGCTCTCAGTTTTAACAGAATATTGTTCCTTCTTCTTAAGGGGAAAGGAGGAAATGGACATCACATTCTTGAAGTCTTTCTATTTGTGGTGTACACTGCAAAAGTAGCAAGGGCAGGAAATTAGAATATATGAGCTGTAGCCAACAGAATAAAAAAACCCCAAAAGATTCCAGTCTATATCCAGTGCAACAGCAACAACAACAACAAAAAGTGTTAGAAAAAGGCTATGTGCTATTCATCAGCTCATCATTCCAACTTTAATAGCTTTGATGTCAAGAAAATGCTGTCAGCAAACTTGTGTTTGCCAGGTATGGACAGGGCAAAACAACAGGGGACAGCAATTTTCCCACCATGTACAGGAGGATGATTCTCATATCATGGGGGACTGAAATGTGGAATAATCATGAAGTGACTGAGGGGTTTTTGTTACTGCTTTGGGCTTAATGGGATCAAACTTTGTTGTTAGACTCAGAGAAGTCTGGGAAGTTACACAAACACACCACTTTTAAGGTCATCAAATATTGTCGCCTAGAGCTGCAGGTGATAAAATTGCCTCATAATTTTATTCTAACAAAAGTAGTAGGAAAGTTAAAAGACAATGTCTATATTGTTAATAGGACAAAAATTCAGACAGGAAGCTGGTGTCTAGAAGTTAAAAAAAGGCAATTTTTTTTTCCCAGTGGACATCTAGATTACCTAATATGTCTAACATTTCTCCACCTAGAGCTGACGGCATTGAAATTCCCTAAACGTTTAAAATTAATTCCATAATCATTAAAATTCCCTAAATGTTTAAAATTAATTTTTTTCATAATTTAAAATTTTCATATTTGAAAGTGCCCATAAAATCAAAAGGCTGAGGAAACGCTGAATCCAAGGATGTTTTTTTTTGCTTTCTACTCAAATCCTTTTGATGCATGGTTTCATCTGAGGGTTCCCCTTCATTTCACGCACAGAAAAATGAACAACTGCTCTCATTCATGGTGGGAAGAAGAATTGCTTTATCTTTTTGAAGTCTCTGGACTAGTTCTGTACCATCCCAGGCAATTAACCACCCCTAACAATCTTCGTGATGACCCTGTAAGTATTCCATCAAACATCACCTGGGCACGGTGGAAGAATCAGGGAGCAGCTGAAGTACATCCTTAATAAACTGTGTCCCTGCAAAGTTACTCAGGTGTTACTGTCAGCCAAGCTTCACATCCTTCATCACCCTGATCATCAGCTGGCTGCTGAAGATCATATATAACACAGCTGTGCCATTTGCAGGGCTTCACTTGGAAGACTGATGCCCCCAGTGACATAAATTGTGACCAGGGCTCTCAGGCAGTGAGGCTGGCAAGGAAATATGTGCTGACATCACATTTCTGCACTTTACTGTGGCACTGACATTTATGCCGTTTATTGCCAAGAGAGGGATGAAGAGAAAATAAAGGGCTAATGAAAGATGTCATTTAACTTCCACAGGAGTGTAAGGCATGAATTTTAATGGGAGTGTAAAAGAGATGTGCAGGAAATGCAGCACTGAGCAGCCCCAAAACATCAGATGTGAGAGGGTCCTGTAGAGAGGGACATTTGAAATTTTCTGTCAAAACATAACAATGTATTCTGTCAAAACATGTATTCTGTCAATACATAAACAAAAGCAGGGATCATATAAACATGCTGGACACACAGACCAGTCTTTCTAGGCTCTGTGGCACCAGCCAAATTCCACAGATCAAGAAGTAATTTTTTGTCAATTTATTTTTTTCCTCCAATGTACAGAGAAATGAGGCTTTTCTTGTGAGTGGAGAAAATCTGATTGAGTGAGGAGGAGACATCCAAATAAAGTGACAATGGAAGAAATCTTCCAGCCTTCAGGAAAGGGACTTGACTTCTGCAACAGAATTAAGATAAAAATAAATTAAAACAAATTCAGTATTTAGCTTTGTAATTTTGGAATGTACAGGTGGCTAATCCCCAGATTTTTTTTCTATAGAACACATTCTGATTTTCTGAAAATGGCATATCAATAGAAAAAAAAAAACCCAAACAGTAAAAGGGGAACATAAAATCTCTTTCTTCCTGCCCTAGTCCCTCACACACCGCGGCTTGATTTCTGAGACTTAGATGACAAAGAAATAGTTTTTTCTTAAACTGAAAATGTCAGGTTTATTGCACCCTTGAAACACTTTTCATAATGCCTGTATCTCCCATCTTATCAGAGTGGAGTAGGATATGTGCTGCCTGACTGCCTCTCCCTCAGTCACTCTCAGAAATAATCTCCCAAACATCACACACAAAAAAAGCTGACATGGAGGCACTTGTTTTAGCCAGACACAGCCTTCACACCTTTTTATTAGCCCAATACATTAAGAAAATGACAAAATTTCTTGTTTGGTCTTCTTGTGACATTTGTGAGTGGCTCTTCATGCAAACTGCAATAGATTTTGCAATTTCACACTGACTTCAGGTAATGCCACTGTGGCTGCCTGGACGAGAATTTCCATTTCGAGAGACCAGGAATATACTTTCTTTTCCATGTGCATGTCTAAAAATCATGGTTAAATAGAGCTTTCTTTCAGGTTGCCAAGCAGGTGCACACTGAAAGATGGTTGCCTGCTCAGTATTTCCTTCACTCTAAAGCTTTGGCTTTAATTGAATAAAAGCTCTGAAAGCTTAACACTCTCTGCTACAGTTGTGAAGTGCTCTTCTGGCCTGGTAACAGCAATGTTGCAACAGATTTTTTTTTTTTTTAAGTCTTTTAATCATTTAGCAAGAATTGAAATTTTTTTTGTTAAATGGTAGAAAGCTCTATTTGTAAAGAAAAAATTGTTTTAAGCAACAGTGAAAAGGTTTTAACATGTGAGTGTACATATATGTATATATATACACACACATTTATTTATATAAAATATCACAGGTAGAAGCTGAAAAGACAAAGGTAAGAAACAACTATATCAGCATTATATCACCATTATCATAGGTGATCTACTGGATTAGAAACCGTGTACAGAAACTGTGCTCAGAACTCATAGGGGCAGGTGGGTTTCACCTCAGAGTGCTGAAAGAGCAAGGACAGTATGACATGACAAATACCATGCAATGAGGAGAAGGTCCCTGATAGCTGAAGGGGATATCTTTAAGGACAGCAAGCACAAAAAGTCTTCAAAGCATACCAACTGTGTTGGGTTGTTGTTTTTATTTTTATTTTTTTTTAATCCCTTAATATGGTTTAAAATTTAAGACAAATGGTGGTACTTAGTCCAGAGTAGCTTTGAGAACTCTACTACTACTCTTGAATTTCAGCAAACAGAAGTGCAGTTTAATATCTGAGGCAGAATGCCTTTGTGAGGGGGATCAGAGGGTCCAGGCAGGTAAGGGACAGGCTGACTGGTTGAGTGGATGCTCTGAAGAAAAAGGCTTGGAGGCTGTGTGGTCAGCAGGTTGAAAAGGAGTGAAAAACAGGTTTTCATGTAGAACTTCAGGAAAACTTCAGTTTTCAAGGAAAACTTCATAAACCAGCAGGTCAGGGGAAGGCATTCTCTACCTCTGCACTGCAGTAATGGGGACACAACTGAAACACTGAGCTCAGTTTTTGAGACATTTGGAGAGCAGTGACAGATTTGTTCAGCAGTGGATTAGGGAAAGAGATCTGACCTGTGAGATCTGACCTTTAACTTAAGCTCTTTTATGAAGTTAAAAGAGCCATTAAATCTTGCTTATTCTGAGACAGTGCAGGCTGGGAGTAAAATGGTCTGGCAAGCATCCAAAACTAAAGATGGGAAAGATGATGAAGGGACACTCTTCTGGCTAGTGCCACACGATAAAAATTAGTGATGGTAACAACCTGTTGTAGCTTAGGAGGTTCAAAGTAGACATAAAAACCTTTGTGGATGAGGGGAGTGCACTAATAGGAGAGCTCAGTGGAAGAGGTTGTGAAATCCTAAAAGTCACCAAGTCATAGAATGACTGAGTTGGAAAAAACCTTTAGGATCTCTGAGTCCAACCACAAACCTCATGTCCCTCGCTGGGGCTTCTCAAGATTTAGATGGACAACCATGAATATAAACATAGAAACATTACAAGACTAAAAATGGAGCCTTCAAAACTGCTCCCCAGATGCCCCTCCTCAGAAATTTCTCCTGTTATTCCCTTCCATAAAGCAGTTTGTTCCTTTTGGGATGACGTGTCTGTAATCTCTAACACCTTGTCAGCAAGTTGTGCACTATGAGGGTTTTGGTGAACTTTCAAAATGCATCATGCAATAGAATATTCTGCCTTTTTCTCTGCTATTTTTTTTTTCATAACACCTATAACTGATTTGCCTCTACTGACCTGAGATTTTTGCAGTCTATAATTTTACATTCATCTGTATTTTGTTTGATCTGCATCTTATCAGATATTCAAAACCAAAGACCTGCTGGAACTCTTTGCAAATGTATCTTCCTTTTCACTAAACAAAATATCTTATTCTAAGAAGGCATGAATGTCTACATGACTGGGGAGTGCACCATAAATGCTGTTTTGTATTAATATGAATCTCTAGAGTTAACTTATCTACTTTGAAATTCAAATCTATTTACCTTTTCCTTGAATGAGTCATTGTTTATATATGTGAGAATCTTCCCCTTCTGTGATCTTCTAATTCTGATTCTCTCCAATGGTGGGTTGTGATGTTTGTGAGGTCCCCAGGATGAGGTGTAAGATGAGAATCTGACTCCATCTTCTCAGAAGGCTGAATTATTATTTTATGATATTATATTATATTAAAGGAATACTACACTACAACTATACTAAAGAAGGAGAAAGGATACATCAGAAGGTTTAAAAAGAATGAATAATAAAAGCTTATGACTGACTCAGAGAGTCCGACACAGCTGGCTGTGATTGGTCATTAATTAAAAATAATTCACATGGAACCAATCAAACATTCACCTGTTGGTAAACAATGTCCAGACCACATTCCAAAGCAGCAAAACACAGGAGCATCAATCAGATAATTGTTGTTTTCATTCCTCTCTGAGGCTTCTCAGCTTCCCAGGAGAAAATCCTGGGCAAAGAGGATTGTTCAGATATATCATGGTGACAATGGGTCATCTTTTGCAAGATGTTTTGAGAAAGATTGTAGCTGAATAAACTTTTGAAAATGCTAAGTATGTTCAGATTATCTGGGTATTCTCCTTGTCCAAACTCTATTAGTCCAAAGAGCTCCATAAGGTTCGCACAACACAGGAGTGGACAAAATGACGCTGCTTTTATTTTCAGAATAATGTTCCTGTAACTATGAGTTAAATTATATGATTCACACTACAGTCTGTGCTTCAACAATTTTATCCTTTATGCATGCAGATAAATAGGATAGGGCACTGACAAGCTTTAAATGTTTCTTTTGCTCATAAAGCTTATCTACTATACACAGGTCTCACTAATAAAATAAAGAAAATTAGTATTAGATGAACTAACTCAAATAACTTTTGTTCCCAGACCTTACAGGATTTTAGCTGTGGACAAAACATTTATTTTGCCTTAAAAGAAAAAGAGAGGAAACAAGAAAGAGAGAAAAAAAAGATGAAAAAACAAAAAGACAAAAGAAAAAAGAAGGCAGAAAAAAAGAAAAAAGAAAGAGGGAAGGAAAAGGGAAAAGGAGAAG
>WBNP01004191.1:14086-38860 GCA_013401095.1 Passerina amoena | reverse complement strand
ATCTACCCTTGCTTCTTTTTTCTTCTTCAGATAACACGTTTTAGACAGACAGTACTACCAAAAATTGCTATTTCTTTGCAATTCTTTGAGTATAAAGTGAAGAAAAAGCTTCTTCTCACTTTGTCTTGAGATAGGTTGGTGAGGCCATCAAGGCTCCATAAAACATCCCAACCCAAATTTTTGGTATCAGCACTGATTGTTTCAAGGTCTGATACTTCTTCTTGGATTACTCACAAAAGGAGTGAAATCTAAATCATAGGTCATTATTAAAATGAGACTGTTTTATTTTGGATACTTATTTAGTGAGGATAATATTTAACATTGCATTATAACCTATAAAAACTCCTTCTGAACAATAAAGAAACAGTAAATGTTCACTTAAAATAAGCTATTACTGGAACACTGGTGATGAGACATTTACATTCTATAAACAGGATATGGCACCAGCAAGTAAAATATTTATATAAAATTGAAGAATTAAAGACCAGGACAGGAGAAATGTGCTAATAACAAACTCAGAGACATCACTCTGCTTGCTTCAAAAAGCATTTTTGAGAATAAAATTCAGAGTAATTGGGGCTGAAAAAGGACATTTGAGAGCAAAGATTAAAAAAATTGCATACAAAACCCAGTACAATACTGATTTATTAACAATTTAACTATGCTACAACTTTGCGTATTTCAGCAACTTTCAAGTTTTAAATGTCAAAACTATCAACATCAAATATAAATGAAAAAGCATTTGGTAGTTTTATAAGCTGGTTAAAAATTAAATTAAACCAAAAATATACAGGAAAAAATGCCTATAATTTCCTTTTGCCTGTGAAATGAGAAAGGTGACTAAAATTTGTAGGGGAATATTTTATATCTGACTTTGCAAAGTGATCAAGCCCAAGTCATTACAACAGAGATGGATATGCTAAGACTGAAATATTCTGGAAAATAAGAGCCTTGGAAATTTGATCTTGAGGTAAGAAATTTGGCCTAAGAGACTAAAGCTACAGGAAATATAAATCTGTTCATGGTTTTGTTTTATTTCTGATAAAATTGACAATTTGAATGTTGCTGAAGTACATCCACAGGGGATATCCCTTTTCCCAAAGGAATTAACTTGGTTCCTCATGATACATTTTTTCTAAGTTTTCATTTAACTGAATAAAAATAAAAATAGCTTTTCTTTAAGTGGTTTGAGAATTCGTTTGGTAGTGACTGATATTGCCAGAGGAGTGACATCAAGTGTCTCTGACTAAAAGGAGTTCTAAACATTTCTACAGAAATGGGTTCATGGTCCAACACCAATACAGCAAAAATCAAACCAAACCAAACCAGAACACCCCCCCAAAAAACACCCCAGCAAAAAAAAACCCCAAAAACCAAACCAACAAACCAATAAAAACCTCAAACTAAAACCAAACAAAAACCTCCAAAATTACACACCCCTAAAAACCACAAAAACTCTTGAAGACAAAACAAAAAAACAACCAACAAGAAACCATTCAACAACCAACCAACAAACCAAAAATGTCACCAAAAATCTCACAACCGAACAAAACCGCAAACTCAAATCTACAGCTCCCAAAAACCAGACCAAACCCAACCAGGGAAAAAAAAAGAAATGAAACCCTGCAAAAAACCAACAAAAACTCCCCAAACCAACAAACAACCCCAGAATAACCCCCTTTAAACGCCCCCAAAACCCACAAAGATGGAAACAAAAAAAAAAAAAAAAAAACAGAAACCAACAACCAATAATCAATCAAGAAAACAAGCAACAAAAAAAACCCACTTAAAAATTCCACAACCAAAAAATCCCAAACCAACACTGCCCTGAAAAGCTAAATCAAACCAAACTAAATCAAACCAAATCAAACCAAATCAAATCACCTATACTAATACAAAAGAATGTTTGCATGGCAAATTCAGACGATCAGAATTTTTTCCCCTGAAGTGTGACAGATCATTTAGAAGGGCCAGAACAGAAGGGTTGATTTTTCTGCCTCTTTTGGAAGGTGACCCCTTCTTACAGGATGGTGTTAGGGCACTGAAAGAGAAGAGAAACTTCAGATTTATCCCATGCAGAACACTAAGTTGTCACAAAAAATCCACAACAAAAGCAAATTGTATACCTACATTATAAAGACAGATTGTTCCTAACACCTGAATGTATAAAAGGAATATTTTTAAAATTAATGTCTGAAAAGAGAATATTTTTAAATACCAGAAAATTTCATAGTTATCTCACAATGCTGAAATTACCTTAAAAATCTATTACCCTAACACCTTATTCTTAATTTTTCCTCTGTAACATAAAATATTATCAGCTATAGAGTTGCTCATAAAACACACCACTACAAGAATTTGTTTTTCAGTTCTGTATTGGTACCTCCTGCTTCGTGTCCTTGAAATATATTCAGATTTTTAAGACCATGTTCCTTACTCTAAGGCAGATATTTTGGTCCCAACAAATGGAAATGAAATAGTGACCCATTACACACTATACGCTGTACATTCTGGCCTCAGGTGCTATAAACTCTTAAATTTTCTAGGGGGCTAAAATAATTGCTAACAGCCATGACCTCCATCACTACAAAGTTCATAAAAACACTGAAATCCCACTTGCAATTTTTTCTGACCATGATTGGAGCCGTCGAAATCACTCAAAGACAACCAAAAAAAAATCTGATAGGAGGAGGAGGTTTTGTAAAAAACTCTTTTGCCTGGGGATGTTATTATTTTTTAAAGCAATTTTCAAATGAAATATAACTGTTTGCAATACCTAATTATTTCTTAGGTAGTCCTGCAGAAGTGCCTTTTCAAAGGGTTTCAGAATTAACCTCTCTGGTCGATTTATGCCCATGTGAGACAATATATACAATCCAGTTTCCACTATAAAGGAAAAATGGTCACATTCAACTAAAACTGCCTGATGAAAACTATTTCATACATTCAATTTCCTCTCATAATTTTCCATATTCCTCTAGGGACCACCTTGGGAGAAAACAAACTGTGGGTTTGATTTGAAAAAGAGATGAACTCTAATAGACTGCTGTTGGAATGGGACAGACATGAAAGCAGTAATTCTTCTATGTCTTCATACATCACTCTTTCAAATTTTGGGGGAAAATGTGGATACTTGATCATGAAGAACAGATTGATGTCAAGTGTGGTCCACAGAAGACAGAAGCTCAAACCACACATAAAAGTCTACAGTGTGGGTTATTCTAATTTATATTGCATTTAAAATTTGGCAACACGGGTTTCTTAAAGGCCAACACTGAGAAAATTTAGTCAGAAAGTTTTTAATATTCTAAAGGTGCAATACAATTGTAAGGAAAGGTGGATCCAGAACTTTAGTGATGTTTTTCTATATCTCTTTTACACTCGCTACTTCTGATTTTTGAAGTTCTCTGAATACAAATCCCAACCCAGAGGAAAAAAATTACTTTAGTAGGCAAACAGAATTTCAAGAATGAGAGGTACAACACTTCAGGAGTTTTATCTGTTTGACAGCATACCTAGCTTGTATATTAAATAGAATATATTTCAGCAGAATTTACTAAGATTCAAATGGATATTTTTAGAAAAAAAACTTCTTGCAACAGTAACCACAAACTAATATTTGACTAAATAGAGTTTGAAAGTACTTTGATAGATACCATTCTGAATTTCATTTCATTCAGCATTGTCATTGACCAATAAAGATATTTCGATTAAGAAACTTGAAGATTTTGATACTCATCGTCTTCATCATCTCCAGAGGTTTTAATTCGAAATTTCCTTTCTCTGTTATTTTAAAGATTAAACTTACTCCACGGAATATGAACAGGAGTCAAGGAAATAAACCTTTTTTTTTGTCTGTATATAATTTACCCTATTATTATTTCAGTTCATGTAAGTACCTTTTTCAGCTATTTTCAGGCATTTACCTAAAAAGAGTGTAGGAATTTCTTTAGGAAGTTAGATTATTACTGAAGCTGTAAGAATGAACCACCATATAGGTGAGAAAGAAAATTCAATCTACATTGTCTCCTGTCCCCATAACAACAAGATAAGTCTTATCATTTAATTTAATTTCTGCTCAGGTTGAATGTTATACATTCTATTCAAGTAAAATTGAAAAAGCTAAACATACTTATTCTGAAAAAAATATGTAGTGCAAATGATAAATTAAATAATCTCTTTCTGTAGTAGCAAAAAAAAAAAGAAAATTAAAAAAATATTTCCATTTAAAGGCCATCTCTGTCTCAGATTCTTTGGCTATTCCAAAAGTTTTTATTTTTCCACTAAAACATCAATAAAATCTGAGTAGATAAACTTAAATACACCAATTCAGCATCCTCCTGATTTTTCCCTTTCATCCAATCTAAACTCTAGGGCCAAAGTTAACATGAAATGGAACTTCAAAGAGTTTTTTAATAAAGTTATACTCATCCATTCAGATATTCATAATTTCAATTTTCTTATGCTTGAGAAATGTATTATGCATATTACATTCTTAAAAGCAAAATAAAGAAGAATACTACAGACAGAGAGGAGCAAAAAGAGCAAACAGAGAAATAATTAGAAACAAGGAACCCACAACATATTTTATTTTCAAAACAAATAGAAACCACGGGCAGAAGGCTGTATTTGATTAAATTTCTATAGAGAACAAGACATTTTATTATGCTGTGCATTGTACGAGTCATTCCAATAATGAAATGCAATTTAGTTTTACTACCAATGGCCTGTACAGTCTCTTAACGAATGGACATCATGAAAATAATACATATTGTTTATCATGGTGAGTTTGCAAGCTGTGAAAGAAGTTTCAAGCAGTGGTCATCATTGCTCAGCCACAAGAAAACACAGCTGGAAATTAAAAGAGCCACTGTAAAGATGAGGAAAACAAAGAGTTTCTGGGGTTTTTTTATTCACATTCAAGGAAAAGTGCTGTGATAGTTACATCTTTGGTGTGCTGAAAAATATTTGGAAGACAGTTTTGGATTTAAGATGCCTCAATTCTACAATGAAGTAGTTCAGCTTCTCAAAACTGTTATATTGGTCACCTTACAATTCTGAGTTATTTACACGAGACTGAGGAAAATGAATTTTGAAAAAGGAATACCTCAAAAAGCCCCCCAAACAAACAAAGCTTCTGAATTTGAGAGGAAAACAGATGTTGCTTTCATTTAAATGACATTTTGACCAAAACAATTACTACCTTGGGAAGGGGGGGAGGTCTTTAAATGTAACAGTGTGGGCATTTTCAGCATCTGGATAAACAGCACCACATCTGCTGAACAGATGCAGCAATGGGATTATTCTGAAATTCAGGAATGGTTACTCTTAAGGTGCCTTCTCCAATTCATTCCATGTTCCCTTGGGAACGTGAATGCCATTTATTGGGATGGTGCGTAATCAAGGAGTGGTATGAAGTTTTATTTTTCTGCTATTTTTAATTCACTTTCCCTGCATCCAGGAAATAAACCTCCCTGAGTTCCATACGCTTGGCACTGGAAGCAAAATGGAATGGCGTGGGGTCAAACACAAAGTGAGTGCTGAACAGAAAATCCCAGCAGTTAAGGAAGCTGGGAGATCTACCTCTGGGTGGAACTGGGTACAAAATTCTGGTTTCTGCATCCACACAGCCAAGATGAGTCTGAAATAAGTCTTTTTTACATTCCTAGGCAGCGCATCTGCCCCAGTTGTTTCAGAAAAATTGTCTTCAGGAAAAAAGTAAAACATCAACAAGAATTTCAGGGAAGCTTATGTGAGAGTAAGTCCTGTGAGGAGCAGCTGAGGGAGCTGGGCAGGGGCTCAGCCTGGAGCAAAGGAGGCTCAGGGGGCCCTTGTGGCTCTGCACAGCTCCTGCCAGGAGGGCACAGCCGGGGGGTCGGGCTGTGCTCCAGGGAACAGGGACAGGAGCAGAGGGAATGGCCTCAGGCTGGGCCAGGGCAGGCTCAGGGTGGGCACGGCAGGAATTTCCCCATGGAAAGGGGGCTCAGGAACTGCCCTGGCACTGCCCAGGGGGGTTTGCAGTGCCCAGCCCTGCAGGTGTCCCAGGGAGGTGGCACTCAGAGCCCTGGGCTGGGGACAAGGTGGGCACAAATTGGTATTGGAAGCTTTTTCCAACCTCAAGGATTCCACGATTTTGTGATTCTGTGGATAGGAACACACTGATGGTCAGCCACTCTGGAGAAAAGAAGGAAAGGTGATGAGGAAGGTGGAAATTTTCATTTCCTATCAGCTTTCCAATGTCTTTCAGCTGAACCTGGTTCTTTGTACCTGGATTGAGGCCCACCCCGCTGTGGTAATGTTTTTTTTGGCTAATAATGATTAAGAACATCACATTAAAAGAAATGCAGTCAGACTTGGAGATCCTGCACAGAATGAATGACAGCAGCTGTCCAGGATCCTCATGCCAAGCAGCTGACACCCCTCACAAAACAATTCTGCTCAGAGAACAATTTTGCTCACAGATACATTGCCATTACCTGTGGCTGCTTTATAAAACACTGAGATAACTTCTTTGACAGCAAGAGCAACTTGCTCTGCCACCTCTGTGGAGCCTGATCTAAAATGTCATTCTAAACACAAACAGTTAATTGAAAAGCATTTTCATTTTTCAGTAGAAAAGGTGCCATAACAGATCATGCACGGCATGATTTCAGATAATTCACATTTTTATTTCATTCTTTAGTGCCAGCTGTAAGCAAGAATTTAATCCACCCAGACATGAGAGATATGTCTAATTTTTATTTTTTTAAATTCTTTCCTTTTTTGTGTGTCTTTGTGTGTTTGTTTGTTGGAGTGGCAGAAGGAGCCAGAAAGGTTTACAGACTTTATTTTCTGATAAGCCTCAGAAAGTAAAAGGTCAGAATTTTCATCCACCTGGAATCTAAAAAGCAGTAAAATGTACAGATAACTCTCTCTTAAAATTAAGACAATTCATTATTGCTTTCATGAGTATCTCTTAATATTACCCTATTTTTAAAATTCCTTTTCCTCCCACCACCACTACATTCACCAATTTTAGCCCCACTATGTTCAAAGTTTTTGATTTGAGCATACTCTTGGATCAGGAAGGTAAACAGAATTTCTTATCTATCTGTTACATCATTTTCATCCCTTTTGTTTCCATTAAGTAAGGTTAGTTTTGAAACATCATACCTTAAGTTTGCCTTAGGAAAATTCCAAGAAAAAGAGAGGAAGATGAAATTTTTTACAATGTGAAGATGGCAAAGGGTCAACAGAACAAAAAAAAATCCCCCAGAACAGGAAAAAACCCAACCCAACCCAATGAAAACAACTTAACCTATCCCCCTCTAACCCCAGAAAACCAGATAAAATTAAATGATTTCCATATAATAGGTGAAACAAATTCAATTAGTATGTAAGCTCTATAAAAAAAAATTAGTAATTATAGCAGAATTCTGTAGGATTTCATCCATTTGAACTCTTTCTATCAGCAATATAGAAAGATGAAAGAGTGAGATAAAGTTCCAATTTCCCATGAAAGCTTTCTCCAAAAAGCTATGACACTATGGCTATTAAAGCAGGAAATAAATACCAAGACAAATTAGCACGCAAGTCTGCCTACAGCTGTACAACTCAACTTCTTGGTGGAAAATTTAAATCAGGTTTAGACAGGCAATCCATGTTTATTTGTTCAAATAAACACAGAACTGTTCAGAAAGCAATACGGGAAATGAAAACACAATGAAACAAAGAACAGCTAAAAAGATCAAATGCAACTTATGGGGGGAAAAAAACCCAAAAAGCAATGAAACTCAAAACTAAAGTAAGCAAAACTGAGAAATGATGATTTGGAAATTATATGGAAATAACAAATAGTTAAGTATTTTTGACATTTACAGAAATTAAAGTGTAGTTTACTCCAACACTCTCTTATTTATTTACAATTTGTGCAGGGGGCATCTACACTGCAAATCACATATGGTTGATTTTACCACATTAGACAATCTATTCCACAACATTTGTGGCAATGGAAGCATGTGGATATTACCACAAGGCTGATCAGGTGCATTTTATCTCACAATTGTTCTAACACTGTTTAAAAATAAACTTGAATAGTGTGAACTTGAATCATGGAATATCCAGATTTGGAAGGGGCTCATAAGAACCATTGAGTCCAACTCCTGTCCCTGCACAGGACAAAACATAAAAAAGGACTAAATTTATCTCTCAGAATTTGCACTCACTTCACATCTGCATTTTTTTAAATGCAAAAATACAATATTATGAAAGTTTTTTTGCTCCCCATTATGCCAAATTTTCCCTGCTGACCAGTACTGTATATATATATATTTTATTAGATAGACAATTTATACATTGCATGCATCACATAAAGTTGATCAATTTTTCAGTAAGTTGCAGACCTGGCCATGAATTAACCAATAAGTAGTATGAAATTGTATTCTGCTTCTCAGCCTGGATTAAATGCCAGCTGCTTTGATCAAACATGTAAGAAAAAAAATCTATTACTTCCTAATGAACATAATGTTCTACAATCAACTTGATTGGTGTTATGCAGGGAATTACAATTTTACTCATTGTTGTTGGGAATGATATATTCCACTGCAGCATCAACCAGGCCACAGAGATAAGAGGCTTTAAGAGTTTAATTAGAAAGGTTTTCAGTCTTGAAGATATGCAAAGAAGATTAATACTAGTGGGCTTGAAAGCTACATGGGATCTCTGATGACAACTCCAGCTTTGAGGCAAATACTTGTTTTCTAATTAAAAGCCACAGTACTAAAAATGCTTTGAAGAGATCTGCGCAGACATCCTTGTTCTCCAGCCGCAGTGACAATCAAAATATTGACACTAATCTAGATCTTCTGCTCCCAGAGGTGCTGAGCGTAACAACTGGGATTTGCAGCTTTTGCCCCTGGAAATTTCCCCCAGAGGAGATGGAGGTGTCACAGCCATCACCATCATCCTTCCATGGCCATTATACACATGAGATGACACTAAGAGAAAAACACATGCATCAGATGGTTCTGATAAAAAAATTCCTAACAAAAATTCTGCCTTTTACTCTGCTTGTATTGAAGATGGCAGATTTAAATGATCTTCCTCTATGATGGCAGCCATTGTGAAACTGTGGAAATATGATGTTAGTAAATAATGAAATAATTTTGTCACTTAGGAGCTTTAAAAAAGAAACCAAACCAACAATGACACAAAGATTTGGTGAGCAATGAAATAGGACAACAGGACCAACAATTACACAAATAAAAACTATTGCAAGTGCTGAAGAGTGAATACAACTTTCTGAGACAGAAGTAGTGAGATAAATCCAAAAAGCATAAGGGGGAGAGAATAAGAGTGACCCAGTCTAACACCTCTGAAGATTAGTTTTCTAAATGCATTCTGTACTTCTGTGTGAGAGAACAGAGTGATACAGCCTCACATTCTAATTTTGGAGCCTTCTCATACAGAGAATGGTTGTGGGAGATACACCTTGTTCATACTAGACATTAAATAGAAACCTTTAACAGATGTCTCCCTGGCACTGTGAGCACTGCAAGTGCTGGAATAGCCTTGGCAGATAAACACTCATAATTAGATGTCAAACAAGGAGTCCCATTTGAATAAACAAAACTTTTTTTATGCCACCGAGAGTTCCAAATATTGCACCGTGGTACGTACAGAATGGGCACCAAAAATGCCTGCTCCGAAAGGAAACAGGATGCTAAAGGTTTTCATTATGAAAAATGGTTATGTTTTCCCTATGAAAAGTGTTAAGTTTGTTTCTGGAAAGTCTAGACAGCCAGGGAAGAATCAACAGCTCACAAGGAACATATGTCTTTTTTACCTAGGGCAGCTGATATCAGCATGGTTTGAAAAATAACACTTCCAAACAAGACCTGTTTCTGTGAGGGGAAAAAAAAGCATCAAAACCTAAAGGACTTAATCCTAGGCAAAGACAGAGAATTAAATTTTCTTTTAAAATCAATGAGCCCATGATACTCATTCATGTGAAGAGTAATGTGTTTGAAGGCAGAGAATTCAGTTAGAAGGCAGAGGAAAAAGCAGCATAACCCATAAAAATGACTTAAAAAAATGAGCCTAAAGTAATAGCAAAGCAGGATGTGAGAAGGCTTTTAGCTGGAACTGGTGCCACAGGGATGCCCACCCATGGGATTACACTGAGTCCAAATGGAAAAAATAATCTGCCTGGCAGAAATTGACCATTTATGCCTATTATCTCTGATGAGAGAACTAGATACATGCAAACATTCATTTTCTTATTCTGATGCCTTTTAATCCAAATTTCTGATTTTACCCTGCAGGGAAGGAGAAGCTTCACCCAGCAAGGGCACGAGGCTTATTTAAAATCTGCCAAACAGTACTAGCATTTGCAGCAATGTTTTCCCAAAGCTCCAACTTAGCATCAAATGGAGGAGAAATATTGATTTGCACAAGACTGAGCCTGGGTCTTGCAGGGGTTTCAGTGAAGGAGTGGCACCTTAGGGGAGCTGGAGCACAGGGCTAGTCCACAAGCAGTGTTTGAGCAACTGTAATTGGTGCTGAACTCCTGCTAATCCTTTCCCTCCAAATGTCTGTCACTCCCTACTTCCTTTCCAAACCAGAGGCACATAATTTTTCTTACTGGTTGAAGCACTGGACTGTTTGCATAAATTAATAAATTTATGGAGGAGTGTCTTAGCAAATAATGTTCACTTTGTGGACGTTATGACTGGAAAGATGTGAAAATAAAGGCAATGGCATCACTAAACTTCAGAATAACAGGCAGGGTGCCCTGGTCAGGGGCACAGGAAGGTGTCCAGCTGGGGCTGGGGTGTCTCCAGGCAGGGACACTGCAGGCCCTCCCTGGGCAGCTGTTCCAGGGCTCTGCTGTCCCTCCATGGACACAAGTTCTCCCTGCTGCTGCCCTGCCCCTCGCTGCCCTTTCTTTGCTGGCCACTGCTGCTGCTGCTGGCGCTGGCAGCACCGAGCAGAGCCCGGCCCGTGCTCTGGCAGCCCCTGCAGATGTTGGGCTGCACGGATGGGATCCCCTGGGCACGATCCGCTGGGGCAGGCGGGGTCCTGATGGTTCCCGTCCAGATCCCAAAAGGGCAAAACACAAACAGCAGGGCACTGTCAGTTTGATCACAACTAATGCACCTTTATTGAGGGCCAGCAGCAAATGTGACAGAGGGATCAGAAAAGGAAACAAAGCATAGAAAGAAAGAGGGGAGGGGGAATGTAGCTACCAACGAGACGGAATCCTCGGGGCCCAGCCACACGGATTCGCCGTGCCCGTGGGGGTTCCCCAGACTCATCTCAAAAGCTCCAGTTTATGGAGTCTCAATGCAAAGGAGCGGCACCTGGCCAAAGGTGGGGAAGGTTCCTGGGCCATTGTGCTGAGACCCCTCGGTGTGTGGGGCAGGTGCAGCGAGCAGGGCCGAGGCAGCGCTCGTCAGAAGCCGTGGGGCAGGTGCAGGCGTGTCAGGCCGAGCCACCGTCCATCAGAGCCCGTTCCCAGCAGGGCTCTGTGAGGGCACGGCGAGCGCACCTGCAAACAATCCCCGGGCAGAACACCCGGGAAACGTCCGCCTCAGCCAGGCCGGGGCTCCTGACCGGGGCCCGCGGGGCCCTCGCGACCATCGTGAGGCAAAGGAAGGGAACCTCGGAACGTCTCTTACGGCCCTGCCACGGCTCCCTCCTGCAGCCCGCCCGGCCCGGCTCCCGCAGGCCGTGCCCGGCCCAGAGATGCTGCAGAGCCCAAATGCTCCGTGTGCCTGCCCTGGAGCCTCTGCAGCAGCTCCTGGTGTCTCTCCTGTGCTGAGGAGCCCAGGGCTGGAGCCGGCCCTGCAGAGGAGCCTCAGCTGGGCCCTCCAGGACCTGCTCCCACTCTTCCTGATGCACACCAGGATATATATGTGTATATATAAAAAGAGAGAGATTAGATAGAGATGAGATAGAGATAGGTATAGATAGATATTAGTACATCTTGACTTGCACACAGTAGGCCGCTAAATCTCAGGCCCTTCCTAACTCTTTTGAAGCCTAATTATCTTTCATCTACTTGTAATTAATTATACCACGTGCAAAACAGATTCCAAGTCTCTTCTTAATTCATAATGCACTTGGTGTTTTCATTTTTCTGGGACGAAGGTTATGAAATCAACAAGGAGGATCCACATCTCAGGGAGCATCACCAGGCCTGCAGGATCCCCCAGCCCTGCCAAAGCCCTCGCATCCTCTTGGCCAGGTCATTCACCTATGAATGGTTGCTGCTGTTCACAGCACCACAGTATTAATTCAAAAGGCATAGGATTTATTAAAAAAAAAACACTTTTTTTTTTTTTTTTAATGTAATGTCATCTCCATGCAGTAAACTGCATCAGTTTACTCTGTCATGAATTATAGTAATTTTCTTGTTAAGTCCAAGCTACTATGAAATGGAATTTTCTGTATCTAAAAAAGTGTCATACACATAAATCTTGAGACCATCATTGCTTGGTTCTGTCCCTCTCACCCATCTTTCATTACCATGTCCAGATGCTAGGGATATTCTAGGGATTGCAAATTCATAGCATTTCTGTTACAGCTCTTGGTCACTTTCACGTTGCAAAAGTGTTTTATTTAATTGTTTGTTAATTGAATTACTCTTTGGATTTTAATGAAATCATTTTTTGTTCCTGCATAAGTTTGTATTTGACCACTGAGCAGTGAATATTTGGTGTCCTTACTGCCATTCAGAAATTTAAAACAGTGAAATAAAACAGAAAAGAAAAAACAGAAAGAAAATAGAGAAAGGAGAGAAAAGGAAGAAGAGAGAAAAAGACTATCAGAAACATTCACTGAAGTTATTAAAGACCCAGAAGAAAAAGAAGATTTTCTACTAGTTGAGCTTGTTTCAAGGACCTGAAAAGTGGGGAAGACCACGAAAGACAAGTCTGAGTAACTCCAAGCAAACATATCCCTGAAGATTTGTTTCTCCCTGTGACAACATGTAGCTGCAAAAGATTTATTCCCAGTCTTTATTCCCCCAGGATGCTGGGCTCTGATCCTCCCTGCTTCCCCCTTGTTTGCCAAAGGTGTCACATTTGGCTGAATCCCTACTGAGTTGCAATTTAACCCAGTGTCCTGAGGCAGCCCTGCACTGAATAAAGAAGAATTCTTGGTAGTGCTTTGTTTCTCCTTAGTTTAGTACAGAAATAAAGGGAAAGTGGAAATGTGACACTGGAAAGGAGAAAGGGAAAAATAAAATTAAAGCAAAAATCAAGACAGATTGCTTCAAGTGTGTGGCAAAGATGAAAAAAATTCATCACAGATTAAGTTAGTCTCTGGAATTATTATTATTTCCTATAAGAGACAAAAACTGATTACCAGTGGAATGAGCAATACCTAAGGTTATAGAAAATTCATAAATAATGTTAAAAACACGTATGAATGTGTTTGAAATAAGAAGAAGGAGTAAATTTCAGAAGCCAAGTTTTGTGTGTGTGGTACAATTCTGTAAATTTTGCATTATCTTTTTTAAAATTACTTTTTATCTTAAACTCACAAATTGTAGTGTCAACCTTAGATGTTCTAACAGGGAAATTAACAACATAAATTTATAGAACAACACTCAATAATTATTTAGGTCTTATTAAGTAATATCATGATTATTTATCTATATTTAAGCAATGTTTAAGTATAGATAAAAGAAGTATTTATATTTTTATTTACCTACTTTAGAAGCAGTTATACCAGCCTTTGGTGACAGAAATGTTATAAACATTGTGTAGAAAAGCTTTCAGCCTGACAATATCTAAATTTTTAGGCTAACAAGGCTAATTTTTTATTTCCATGTTGGACACTTTTATAAATTTCTTAAACGTTTTCAAAGTGACACAAACAACTGATATTCCAGTATACATAATATATAACAGAGGTGTATGTTACACTTAAACAATTTATTCTAACAAATAACTTATTAGCTGGAGTCACTTAAAATAGTTATTTGAGTTTAAAATTTTGAAAATTTCAATTTCTACACACTTATTCTGGAATTTCATGCCAGACATTGAAATGCCTCTTATTTTCTTTTCCTTTTCTCTCCAGTTGGTCTAAAAATCTGGAAGATTAAAGAAGTTAAGACCATGGTGCCTAATTAATCTACAAGTTATTTATTAACTAGATATTTAAACTAGAATGTAGCTAATTGTGGTGAAGGTCTACAGAGCAGGACTTCACAAGAGTTAATCTGAACCAAAATGAAAGCAAGCTATTTGATTTTTAATATGGTTTGAAAAAAAAGTCATCTGGGCAAATTAATTTCTTGGATAGCTGCATGAAGATTTTCCTGAAGTTACTTCTGAGCTCAGAGAAGAGGGCATTTTGTTAAGGGAGATGGTAGAAATTAGTAAAATCACAAATTATTTCAGAGATGTGAAGGGACAGAGAGAGATCAGAAAGGGCCATGGCAAATTAAGCTCTCAGGTGCAATATTTGTTGAAAAAGCACAATTTTCAGTGATGATTTAAAGGATACTTGCCTCAGATTCAGTCAAATTCCCACAAATTTCAGAAAGGAGGGGAAAAAAAAAACCAAAAGAGGGAAAGAAAGACTGGGAGGGATGGAGAATCACTCCCTAAAACTGCCTGGGCTCTTGTACCAGTGATTCTCTTGATGTTAAGAAGATCATTTGTGTTATGTACCACCATGAATCCAATAGGATTATAAGGGATGAAGATGTAAAAAAGAGAATGCCAAATTAGCTATTTTTCAAATTCAAGACAAAACATATTTTAGGAAAAGGAATCTAGAGCCCCAACACACAATCAGCATTCATTAAAATTGTGCAGTGCTTACATGGCTGATGCAAGTTCATGGGACCGATCTAAATGTTTCCACTGAATTGATTTCCAGGGAAAAGAAATTCCTTAAATATGATTTTTTTTTTCAAATTTCTGTCATGCCTACAAGATCCCAGCAGTTTAAAATGTTCCAGTTTGTGGCACCCTGATTATTCTCAAACAGAAGGCCTATAGGCTTTGCATGTCCAGCTTCAGAAGATATTAAACAAATCCAGACATTTGCCATGTGGTCTAAGTATGAGGTTATTCTTCAACATATTGAAGAATAACTATTTTTTCCCAAGAGTTTCTGATAGTTTCACTGTAAAAGAAATATTAGTCTAGGTGCAAAATGAAACATCTTTTATGTAAGAATAATCAAAATACCCTACATAGGGAGTAACTTTTGTGTAATCAGAAAGTTTTTTGTCCACCAGGATCACAGACAAATTAACAGTAATTAAAATGTTCACATTTACTAGGAATATTCAATTTAAACTCTACAACCAAAGAAATAAACAATATATACAACATAGTTCACATTGAAAAAGATAAACTAATGCAATATGTCATAATGCCGCAAAAATTTTGGGAAAGCTGCAGATTTTAGGAGTGTTGCTAATGAAACCTGACTGCCGCAGAAAAAGTGGAGTTCAAAAACCATCCTGTGTATACAATAGATTCTCACAAGCATAAATGATTCATTTGTTTTATATATAATTCAAATTTCAGTTAGACTTTATAATTCATCTCTGTAAATGATATATATATTTCATATAGCACAGCAGCAGAGTGTTATCTTCCAGAAATATAGTCTCACAAACAGCAGCAAGTGCACAGTCAAAAGACCAAGAAAAAGCTATTACTATTAGATTCAGTGTAATTAAACTTGGCACAGCTGCTTAACAATATGCATGCCATAAAATAAAGGAGTGGGAAAAGCAGCAGTGTGATATTTCGGCGCAAAATCACCAAATATGTGCTGTAAAAGCACATTTTTAGCAGTACTTTGGTGGCATTTTCAACTCTTCAGGCTACAATGAAAAATTTTTTGGGTTCCCAGTGTAAGAAAGATGTAGATAAAATGGTGTGCATTCAGCAAAATGCTTGGGCAATCAAGAACTTGACATGTGAGGAGAGGCTGAAAGAAGGAGACTTTGTTTTGAAATGGAGGGGGAAAAACGTGAGGAGACTTAGCATCATCTTCCTACTGTCTATGAGAAAAAAGAGGCTTTTTACTGACATGATTTCTGATGGGAAATACAGAAAAGGAGAAAAAACAATATGAGGACAATCAATGTTTCCAGGACAGGTTGTTTCGTGACTCTGTTCGCCAAACTCCAAGGGAAATAGTTTAGAAACGTAAGGTACTGAGAATATTTTTTTGTTTGTTTCAGGATGTCTTAACTTTTAAGGAAACACTTACTTGAACTTTTATTTATAGACAAAGTTTAGTGGATTTTTAAATAGATTAGAATTTATAAAAGTGTAAAATAGATTATAGAGAGTAGTGTTAAGTGTATCACTTGGTGGGAAGTTTAAGTTTTACGATTTTTAGTATGTTGTAGATAGAAGCAAGATAAAAACCACAGTGTTGTCCTAAATTTCTTATTCATACTTCTTCTTCCTTCTTAAGTTTTAGTAGCACTCGATAATTAAGCAGAAAAGTCCACACTGCAAACTCTTTAAGATCAGTTACTAAGTTTAGAGGAAAAATAATCTAAGTATCAATTCTTAATTAGAAAATTTAGTCTTAAAAAACCTTATAACAAGAGATAGGTAGCCATTTTCTACCTTACTACCAAACTCACCATAGTAAAACTGCTTTACTAATAAAAAATACTAAACACCTAAGTCCAAACATAAAACTACCATCTCAAGTACCTTCAATCCAAACCCTGAGAAACCAATAACTGATGCTGCTTTGTAAAAGTGTGAATTTTGTGTTGACCCTGCTTTAATGAGGTTTTGGACTACAAAACCTCCTGAGGTTCATTCCATCCATGATCCATAATACTGAGAAAAGTGGTGAGGCAGATAAGGAGGATTTGTTAAGAACTGCATCAGAGTGAGAGTTCAGGCATTGGCACGGTTTTGTCAAAGATCCTGAGTATGAAACACTGAGAAGGGTGTGTAGTTGAGTAAGGAAACACACTCTATTTTCATCTGGTGACTGATGATAATATTAATTATAGCTCATTTTGCAACATTTAAAGCCATGGTCACAAGTGAAAAGTTCAGATTAGGATCAGAAGAACTTTAAAGAAATATCAAGAAAAGTCAGTCCTAGGTCTGCTGTTTCAAAATGGCTGGAGTAAAAACAGCTTACCAGGGAAGAATTAGACTTAACTAATATTCTCCCTACAAATAAGGCTTGAAATCCATTAAAATTTAACTATTTAGATAAAGTTGCTGGATTGAGAATGGTCTTTCGTTCAGTTGGAAAGCAAAATCCAATAATTGTTAAAATTATTTTTTAACTGGATCTAAGCCAAGATACAAGACCTCTCCTTTGAGGTGCCAAAATTCTATTTCCTTGTAGACATAAATCCTAGCAGTGCTATATAATCTAGAAGGAGCAAGTGCTTTTGTTTTGCAATACAAGCCCATCTCTAAGTTAAATTTCCATTCATTTCCTGGACTAGGCTGCAAACACCAATAATTTATCACAATTTTTTATTTGAGGCATAGATGGACTAGATTAATTCAGACTGCATTTGCAATGCTGAGGTCCTACTTCACTCATTAGAAAACCCTAAATAAATGACTCTTTCTCTTAATTAAGTGGTTAAACATCTGTGTAGGTGAACTCAAGTGCAGTTATCCCAAAATGAGATCCTGCACTCCCTGTGCTGTACAATTATTTTTTTCCTGGTAGCTTTGAATCCTGCTTTACAAACCCAATATCCTTGTACACAGCATTGTATAAAATATGCTCTGCAATTAGGCAGCATATGGCATCAAAGAAAAATTATATATTTTCCTTCAACTAACAGCAAATTAAAAAAATAAAATTAAAGAACAAACTGCTAGAGCATGGTTGTTTTCTAGCAGTTTAAGAATTTAGAGAAAATGACAAAGAAATATCAATAAACTCAGAGTACTGTAACATCTTGTCACTTCCAAATTTGAGACTGTATTTTTTGCCTAGAACTGATTGTTTCAATTAAGCAGTGTTCCCATTCTTGCATAATTATCTCCATATAAGTTGTCATTTTACTTTCAAGCAGCAGACTGGAGACTACTTAGTTCCTAAATAGAAAGAACAGTTGTGTTTTTAAGTAAACAAAGACATCGAGGACAGAAAACATTCTTATGCTGCCTGCCAAAAACATTATAAATGTGCTGGGATTTTTAACAACCCTTCTATTGCAATCACTGATTAAGTGTGCTATCAAATATCACAGACTTACATGTTTTAGGCAAATTCTGAGGATTTCTGATGCTGACAACTGTAAAGGAGATAAATGAAGAAAGATTATACATTGTAATTACACCATTTCACTGTGTTAATGACATACTAAAGGACTCACTTGCATTTTCTGAATATGAAATCCCCACTAAAGCTAAATTAACTGCTCCTACACTGGTCTTCACAGATATTTAGAATTTAAATGTCAATCAGTGAAATGAACACACTCTTTTTCTTTCTGTATCAGAAATTACAGGCCACACAAGATGGTTTCTACATAATCATTTTCACTTTTGTAGTGCCATATGGCCAAGGACTACACAAAGTTGTTTTGCAAACTACTATGCTCTCCTTGAAGATGGAAAAAAGCCCCCAATTTATAAGAGGAGAAAATGGGTGTAGAGTGAATCACAAAATCAGAAATTAATAACATACATTTTGTGCTCAGTGTTTCCAGTGGGGGGGCCAAATTCAAACACACCTCCAAAAAAGGCACAACTCTTAGGTGAAGCAGAGAAAATGTCAATATTGTACCCAAATAGTGATGCACAAATAGTGACTCACAGCTTTCCAGAACCTGCAAGACTTTGGTTTGGGGATCAGGCTTCAGAAACTTTCATAGTCTCATGGTGAGGCCAGCAGGGATAGGAATATTGCAACACAAAATAGACCCAACAAAAAACGCTTAATTTTGTCTTAGAAGTATGACTCACTCTATGTAAGATCACGTTTTCTTGCTAAATAGCCAAATTTTAAAAATATGGAGAGTAAAGCAAGAGAACCAAATGAAATGTGACTCATCTACCACTGTTCTGAGAAATTATCAGCTTTTTAGCAGCCCACATAAGTTGTTAAAAAGTGTTTAACACTTACATAAGTGTTTGAGACATAACAAGAAAATAAAACAGTTTCACCTAAAATTATAATACAACACTCCTTTCAGCTGTTTGAAAATGCTTTTCTAAATCAATTCTGTCCTAAAAATGTTCAGGTATGCAAAAGCAGATTTATCACCAGTTGATAAGTAAGGGGATGTAAATAAACTTTGAAGCTGCCAGAGGAGAAATTTTGGTAAAATTAGGATCGAAACCCTTCATTTTCGCAGCAGCCCATGGTGTTGGCTTCAGACTAATTGTCAGGCCTTCACCATGTCAAATTGCTTAAAGAATAGGAGAAAATTGCTTCAAACAAATGGCCACACCGGGGAGGAGGCTCCAGCCTTTTTAGCTCTGCTGGTAAATCTGCACCTGACACTGCAGACAGCTGGCAGGGCTTCAGTGCACATCTCCTGAGCCTCTCAGGGGGACAGGATAACATTGCTGCCAGGCTGATCCTGACAAAACCACCTCCAGTGGGAAGATCAAGCAGCTTTAAAGGGAAAAATGTGATTTTCTGGCTGATCCTCAGCACTGGAATAGAGTTTTGGCTGCACCCTGAGTCCCATTTTGAGCCACTAAATCTCCCTAGGGAGAAGGCATGCATCAAACAGAGCTAATAATAATGTTTTTACTGACTTGGGCACTGATTTCATGGGTGGGGAGAGCTTAGTTTAGTAAGACCTTAGTCTCAGCAAAGCTCTTAAGTTTGGGTTTAACCCCAGCCACATCAATATTTATGTGAAAATCTCAGAACAACTTGTACCTAAAATTAACACATGCTTAAGATATTCAGTCAGTCGTGTCTCAAGAAGAGAAAAATTTGTGTTATCATTATATTAGTCCAAATGAGACAAATTACCAAGCTTGAAGCGTTACATGGTGAAAAACACGACATGACAAACCAATGTGCTGGATGCAGTCAGAAAACACACATTTTCCAATTTCTCTGCTGAGATTCTTGCTTAGGAAATGAAAGTTCAAATTCCACAAGCACTAGCACATGCTGAATGTGGGCATGCATGAGTGTTTGCATGTAGGCAACAGCAGATATGTGTGCAAGTCAGGAATTTGGGCTTCTATACTTTTGATTTTCATTAAAGAATACTGTGGCCTGTATTCTGTGTAAGCATCTCAGATTCATACAAAGAAGCACAGATTAATTGGTATGGATTATGATGTGAAAAATGAAGTTTAAATGTCTTATTAGCCAGCAGATTGACACTCCTTTAGCATCAAAACTTGGAGTGGGACATTCACAGTTATATTTTCAGAATTGTTTTAAAGTATTGTGCCCATTGTGGAACACCTTTCATGTCAATCTTTAGAGTATTGATAGGGATAATCAGTGTGATTTTTTGACATATATGTTCCCACTGTGTTTGCCTCTTTCTATACTCAACCTGGTCCCTGTGCCCCTGAATAAACAAAGTTAGACACTTCGAACTGTAACTTTATAGTCCTACACTGATGCTGAAACAATGTGTTCTAATCTAGGAAGCATATCCATTTTCATAAGAGATAATATATATCTCCAAGGGTTTTTCTAATTACATTAAGCCCATTTAAACCTCTGATTACTGCAGTGAAAATGTGTGTTCTTTAATGGATCAGACAGAGCAGCTTCCAGAAGAAGATGAGGGTACTTAATTTAGTTTGCAGTTTCATTAATGCAGACTTCAAAATAATTTAGAGACATAATCAACAGTGGCAATTCCCCTATGGCTTTATTAGATATATCTTTACCTTTTTCTTTTTTGTGTTTATTTGTTTGTTTTAATTACCATTATTTAGTGCTTGTTCAAAGGTAAAAAAACCCCATTATATTGAAACATCATATTGAATTCTTCTGATTCACAGTATTTGTAATGTAGCATGTATTTGGAATCTGGAATCTGTTCTGTTTGCAAAATTAGTGACAAGTAGCAGATAAAATACAAATTCTGTCATATATCTCTGCCTTACATTGCTGTAGGAAAAGAATTGCTTGTAAGCCTCCTCCTTCTCATGTAGGTGTTCTGCCTAATTACTTGAGATCTGTTAATATTTATCCTGGGCTCTACTTAAATCCTTTACAGCCCTGAAAACATCCAGCAGTTATAAAGACCCTGGGACAGCTCCTGCCACTGCTGAACTCTACACTGAAGAGTTACCTTAACTGTGAGGTAGCTTGGATTCAATCCCCTAGAAAAGACAACAACCCTGTAGTTAGGGAAGATTTCATGTTCATAAATGGTTCACTGCAGCATTCCTACCCATAAAATACCATAAAAGGAGAGGGAAAAGACTGAAAGTGATGCTCTGATTTAGCACAAAAGTTTAAGAATTGAATTCATTGTCAGGACTGGAGAGGTTGTGAGAAGAAGAGACATGAGTGGAAAAACAGCTGGGGAGACTCTCACCCCCAAACTCATCACAGATCCAACATAAAAGCATGTTTAGTCTCATAAATATGTGGGTAAATGCAGTGTAAAGAATGGAGAAATCAGGACAGGAAAGCAATCATTTTTCAAAGGTAAAAATATTGAATGCAGTGCTCCCCTACAGTTTGGATAGGCAGTGGGATCCCAATTAAAGTATTTTGAGATTCAATATTTTACTCCCAGTTACCAATTCGGTTCTTTTATCTGAGAATGATTTAGGTCAGAAGGCACCTTAAGGCTCAGCTCATTCCACCCCTGCCATGGCAGGGACACCTCCCACTGTCCCCATGTCCAGCCTGGCCTTGGGCAGTGCCAGGGGTGCAGGGGCAGGTGGGCTCTCACAACGGCACACACAAAGAAAAAGACAAACTTTTTTTGCTGTTGTTGTTGAAAGGATTTGAAAGCCATCTCCAAGACCCCTTCCTACACAGACAAGTAAAGCACAGAGGAAATCAGTCATGATCAATCACGTTAAAAGTTGCATTATAACTGGGTTACCCTGCCTCACCTCTCTAGCATGATGTATTAGACAAGAAATCTGAAACAGCGTGCTAATTCAAATAATCATGTTTACATGGGGTGGAAAAGCACAGGCACACATTTGACATCACTCTGAGATGTCAACTTCAGCAGAGCAGCTGCTACCTCAGTATCTGGTGGTGACCAAGGCATGATTTTTTGGTCCTGCTGTGCTGACTTTGTTTTGAAAACATTAAGAGTCTGAACGTGTTGGAAATCATCAAGTAGGACATCAGCACAGAGATGTTTATGCTGAAGAAAGGCCATGGGAGCTCAGCTGGTTTAGCCTCAAGAAGAAAAGGTTAGGGGTGATTTAAATTCAGTTTTCATTGCCATAAAGGCAAGAAGCTGATGCAGAAGACAAAATGAGGCTCAGAGCAGCACAGCTGAGAGATGAGAGGCACACAGGTGGCACGAAGTGAGATTTCCACTGGATCTGTGTATTAAGGAGAAGCCTTTTCAAGGTCAGGATGATTAAGTACTGGAACTGCTCCCAGAGAGTTGGCAAAATCTCTGCCCTGGAATAATTTCCTTTTTTTTTTTACTCCTTGACCAGTCAGGACCCTGAGGATGCTAATCCAAGTCTGAAGTTAATCCCTGCTTTGAATAACACAACCTCCTGTGTCCTTTCTGTTCTGCACAGTTCCGTGATCAATCCTGGCAAATCCCCTGCACTTGGAGAGCTCAGACCCTCCCAAACCTGTGACTCTTTATTGCCAGACCTCCTTGTATGAATTTGTTAAACATAAAAGTGAAAACAAGCTCTTGTTTTATACCAAGATTATAAAATGATCTTTAGTCTATGGGAGATGAGGATCCTTTCCTTCCCATAAATTAAGCTGTAAATCAGAAATCTGTATTAATATGTCCAATGTTTGGTGTCTTTCCTTCTCCACAGTATCAGAGATGGAAGAGGGATATTAAAATATTCCATTTATGTCCCACAAGACTTAAGTGAAAATGTGAGCCTATTAATTAATAAAGATATATTGCATTATTAAAAAAACACAATAAATATACAACATAAACATGTTTAATAATATAAAACATTAGAAAATAAATATTATATTTTATATATTGTAATATATTATATAAATATGTTATATATGATATTATGGTATATTCTATAAATGTATTCTGTCTAATAATGTATTACCTGACACACAACACCAGAAGCCACTTTATGACCCTTTGTAAAAACAAATCTCATTACATTAGATGTTTCTTTCAAGGCAAAGGTGAAGGTACAATGAGAGTTACACCAAGTACTGTGTGCTCAGCTGGATTTTTTTTTTTCTTGCATTTAAAAAAGATTTAAAGGAAAAGAAAGTATTTATTTTTAGCCTATGCTCCTTTAGTCTACATATGCTTACTTAATTATGTGTTTATATAAACACACATGCACTGCCAAAGGGTGGAAGTGTCAACAACTGTCTTTAATTTTGATGCAGAACCAGACAAAAATTTACTCCATTCCCACAGACAGAGAATGTCAGTCCTTGAGTTGTCCCTTGAAGATCAAACTGTGCAGCCAATGAATTATAGAATTTTATAGAATATTATATATATTTATATGATATCATATAATTATACAGAGTGGTGAAAAAAATTCTATTTCATGCACTCTGTTGTCAGTCCATGTGGGTGACACATGTCGCCTCTGGCCAAGCAGAAAAAAGCAGAATGAGCCAATAGTTGCTTTTTTTTAAGAGATGAATCTATGAGATAAGGAAAAAATAATGTTAATTTCGAAACATTATTTGTTCAATTCTGGTACTCATGATAAAAAAAATATGAAACACATTCTCTTTAGTATTTCCTTTTCAAGGTTGGTATAACTGGAATATATTCAAATTGTTATGTTTGGTCTGGAACCTAGAGAAAAATCTTTGATGTCTCTAAGTCAGTCTGAAGCTCTCCTGGTTTCTCAAGGCATTCACTAATAAATGCTAAACTGGTGTAAAAATCTGAGTATAAGATTAATCTAATTAGTTAAACCATACAAAAAAACCCAAGCTTACAAGAGGGAAATAATTTCTCATAGACAGGTCCTATGGGCAAATCAAGACCAAACAATAAATAAAGAAATTAAACTCTCTGTTTCTGAAAATTTGGACCACAGCAGTTTTTAATACCATGAATGATTAAAAAATTGGGAGTATAAGATAAGGAGTTTTTTAAAAGACAAATTTCCTCTGTGTAGTCCATCTTGCTACAGTTTCAAAGTTATAAAATTGTAGTTAGAAAATTGTAGTTTCTAATTATAGCCTTCTTTTCAACTCCTTGAATCCCTTCAGTTTCCTTTAGGCTATTTGGATATTTTTAGGACAGGGCTGTGTGTTAATATAAGCCTATTATATGAAGTTCCCATTTCCTACTTTAACTTCTAAATAGTATTTTTCTTTTAAAAATAGATACATGAACAATAGAAATAATAGATTAACCCAAAGAAACATTTCCTCTATTATAATAAATAGTCTTATTTACTTAAAACTCTCTAAGTGACAACAGAATTTTTAATGAGAACATTATTACTGTAATCAAATTCTAATCAAAATTGTGTTTCTGAAAATTATTTCCATATTTCTAACAGCAACTGCATCTCTTCTGGGATTAAAGATTCCAAATATGGAGAGAGGAAATAGACATAAATCTGAAAAAAACTTTGTATACAGTCAAGTAAATATTGATATAATATGTAAATATTGGTTCAGGAAAGGAGGGAGGGAGGGAGGGAGGAAGGG
>WBNP01004189.1:144805-156124 GCA_013401095.1 Passerina amoena | reverse complement strand
GAAAGGAAAGGAAAGGAAAGGAAAGGAAAGGAAAGGAAAGGAAAGGAAAGGAAAGGAAAGGAAAGGAAAGGAAAGGAAAGGAAAGGAAAGGAAAGGAAAGGAAAGGAAAAAGAAAAGGGAGAAAAAGGGAAAAGGAAGCAGGAAATGAGCGGCATGTGTGCTCTCCTGTCCCGCGGGCCAGCTGGGTGCTCTCTGCGCAGAATAATTTAAAGTTGTTTAACGGGAGGTGCGGCGCTCACAGGCGGCCGCTCCCCTTCCCGCTGTCTTCCCGGTGCTGGCAGGAGGAGGCTGCCAGAGGGACGGGGAGGAGGAGGAGGAGGAGGAGGAGGAGGAGGAGGAATAATGAAGCTGACCCGGCACTGTGAGTAAGATGCGCCCCAGAGCCGCTCCGGGCGGGATGAGACCCCCACGGCCAAGGGGAAGGGGCGAGAGGGCTGATGCCGGCTCAAAACCCAGCTCTTAGTCTGGAATAAGTCATGCTCGAGTCTCAAATATATTCTCTTTTTTTTAGTTTTTTTTTCGTCTGTTCAAGCCCAGCTGCGTGCAGATTGGTGTGCATTAGCGAGGTGTGGCTGCGTGGGGGCTTGGAATCAGCCGAACACAGAATAACCCAGTGCAGGGCTTCCATTCAGTGATTTAGTTGCTGCCAAGAGGCACCTGAGGGTCAAGGGAAACTGGGAGCTGATGAAAGGTGGAAATGCTGACACAGGACCCGAGGGAAGGGCAGGAAGCTCCCTCCGGGGAGAGGAGATATTAGGATAGGGAGATATTGGGAGAGGAGATAGTAGGATTTTAGGGAAGGCTTTTTCACCCAGAGGGTGGTCGGGCACTGAACAGCTCCCCAGGGAAAAGGGGAGCACTGAACTTGACAGAGCTCAAGAAGGGTTTGGACAACGCTCTCAGGGTGGGATTGTTGGGGTTGGACTGGATGATCCTTGTGGGTCCCTTTAAACTCGGGATATTCTGTGATTCTGTCATCTTTTCCTTATGCTCTGCTGTTCTACGTGTCCTGCCACACCTCCATCCTGACTGTCCTTCCTCCTGGCTTCTCTCTGCCACCTCCTCTGCCTGGCAATGTGAGTATTGTGAGTGTCCCTGCCTCATGACAGTGACAAGATGTAACTCTCAGGGAGCTCCTCCGTGGCAGAAATGGAGTGAGGGAGGCACAGCAACACCTCTGCAGCTCCATGTCCCCATGTTGCTCCTTGGGGCTGAGCAGACACAGCGTCCAATATCAACGAAAGCACAGTCTGAATTTCCTGCATGTAGGCTGCACTTTGTGCTTTATTGTGCTTTATTGGGCTCTTGATTATCTTAACTTTGTCTGAGCTTATGGCTTCGCTGTTAACTGTGTAGAGGTTTGCACGTGTCTGTGGAGAAACCCAACAATGAATGTGTGTGTGCAGGATAAATAACCTCAGCAAACCTAAGAGAGCCAGCTGGACCCAGCAGTTCAGGTCAGTGAGGTCTCTTGATGCCTTCTGAGTCCCAGAAAGTGAAACCAAAAGTTGGTTGGCAGTGAAAATATACCGTGAGATTTGAGAATCAGGTACAAAATATGCAGGAGAGTTGGGAAATGTATTCCTTGAGCCTTAAAAGACCTATTTCAAAAAATGTTTAAGAAGCTTGTGTTCTTAATAAAGCACAGAATATATTATAGGTTCACAGAACTATTTAGGTTGGGAAAAATCTCCAAGATCATCGAGTCCAGCCTTTGATTGATCACCACTGTGTGAAATGGAGAGTAGCACTGAATGCCACATGCAGTTGTTTCTTTCACTCCTGCAGGGATGGGCACTGCAAAGCTCCCTGGGCAGCCCTGCCAAGGCCTGAGCTCCCTTTGCATGGGCAAATTGCTGCTGCTGGCCCAGCTGAGCCTGCCCTGGCCCAGCCTGAGGCCGTTCCCTCTGCTCCTGTCCCTGTGCCCTGGGAGCAGAGCCCGACCCCCCCGGCTGGGCCCTCCTGGCAGGGACTTGTGCAGAGCCACAAGGGCCCCCTGAGCCTCCTTTGCTCCAGCCTCAGCCCCTGCCCAGCTCCCTCAGGGATTCTCCAGCCCCTTCCCAGCTCCCTCAGCCCCTCCTGGGGCTCCAGCCCCTTCCCAGCTCCATTATGGCACACGCTTCAGCCCCTCAATGCCTTTCTTGGGGTGAGGAGCCCAGAATTGGACACAGGACTCGAGGTGTGGCCTCACCAGTGCCCAGTACAGGTGGGTCCTGCTCCTGTGGCCACCCTATTCCTGATCCAAGCCTCAGTCCATCGATGCAGCCTGTCCAGATCCCTCTGCAGAGCCTTCCTGCCCTCCAGCAGATCAACACTCCCACCCAACCTCGTGTTGCCTGCAAACTGAGTGTGCAGTTATCCCTCGATCCCCTCACCCAGATCATCAATAAAGACATTGAACCTGACCAGCCCCAAAATTGATCCCGGGGGACACCACTCATGACTGGTGTGGCACCATCCCCCAACACCCTCTGAGCAGACAATTCTTAACCCAGGGAAGATGCACCTGTCCAGGCCTGGGCTGCAGCTTTACCAGGAGATGCTGTGGGAGATGGTTTTGCTGAAGGCTTTGCTGAAGTCCCGGCACACAACATCCACAGCCTTCCCCACATTCCCCAGAGGGGTCAGAAAAGGAGATCAGGTTGGTCAGGCAGGACCTGCCTTTCCTAAACCCTTGCTGATCCCTTGGTCATCATGTTTGTGCCACATGATCACACTCAGGATGATCTGTTCCATGATTTCCACCAGGGAACAACATCAGGCATAACAGCAGTTAGACATTGTACTTTCTCTTCTATTTAGATAAAATGCTGCACTGTTGAGCCTGTTTTGCAACAGTTGCTTCATAATAATGATGTAAAATAGTGCAAATACACTGTAAAGGTAAAGCTGAACTGTGGAATAAGCAAAACAAAACCTGACTGGTGGTCTCACAGATCTTTGCAATGCACCACGCCTCATCCTCTCCCCAAAAATAGTCACTGAAATCTCTCCATAAAATTGTCATTTTCACTTCATTCTTCTGGAGTTTTGTCTATGAAACTTGTGGCTTGGCCTCCTTTATGAATTAAATATATTTTGTATATAAATCTGGTAAATTTTTTTAATATTGAAAAAGAGCTAAGGTCCTTCTGCTTGGTTCCAGCCGCTTCCTGATTTGTGCGTGTGGATTTTGTCAGTGTTTGTGTTCACATCACTGCTCAGATGAAGTGTCAGAGTAATTTCAGTATTATTTTAGTGTGGGTTTGCACCACTACTTGTGGTGGAGTGAGAGATTTCTCATGAGTAATATGTAGGGAAATTTATTATAGCTGAAGATCCATTACATTACTTTCTCAAACTTAATCCTTTGATGAAAACACAGCAAGTTTTCACAATATTTTCCCTGCAGTCACACAAATGTTTCTGCAATGTTTCAATGGGCTTTTTATTTTTAAAGCTGGGAGAATGCAGGAATAACCACGTGGAGAAATACAAATAGGGAGTAGCTAGAGAGGAAAAAAATCAGTCTTTGTGGTGGATTATCAACAGAACCTGTGTGAATAAATTCTGCTGTCATGGAAAATAAAAATCAAAGTTCCTTCTGGCATGAATAACCAGAGTAACAGAATTTTTCAGAATTTGGATGCAGACCAATTGGGCAGAATTCACAGGAGTGGCAGAACTTGCAAAACAGGACTTGAGGAGGACAAGTGAAAAATCTGGCCTTATTCTAGAGAAAGGGTAGGGCAGAAATCTTAATGTTTATAAAAGGCAGTTCAAAGAAGGAAAGGAGATAATTATCTTATGAGTGTAAACAGTTATAAGGAAGGTTCAGACTGGATAATACAAGGTATTTTCTAGAGAGCTGGCAAAGTAAACATACTGCATAGTTTTGGATGTTGGTCCTCTAGAACTCAGTTTTCAGGACTACAAAATGAATAATTTTCACTTTAACAGACCCTTGTTTTCAAGGATGGTTCATTGCAGATCAGGAAGTGACTCATGCCTCTAAAACAACCTATTCCACTGCTGCAGTGTGATATTTCCTAGTTTAGCATCATAAATTAGGTGGTGTGTTTCGTCAGGAAAGCCATCAGCACTTCTGGGGTTGAGGAAAAGCAGATATTCAGTAGGAGGAGGAAGCCTTTCACAACAAGGGCGCTAAAACACTGGCACAGGTTATCCAGGGAGGAGGTGCCTGCCCCATCCCTGGAAGTACCCAAGGTCAGGCTGGACAGGGCTCTGAGCAGCCTGATGCAGTTGAAGAATTCCCTGCTCAGTGAAAGGAGGCAAAATTAGATTAATTAATTAGATTGAGGGTCCCTTCCAACCCAGATTATTCTGTGATTCTGTGAATGCAGTGAGAGCTCATTGTGTGAAAGCATGGCCCAAACAATGGGCTGTTTTCACCCAGCATGTTAAAAACATGGATGCAGGGAATTCCCTGCTTGGTCAACCATTCCTGGAGTGTTTGCATGTCTCAAAAAATCAATAGTAGCTGCAAAACAACTCTGTAGTAGTAGCACTTACGTTTCAGAGTCAAAATCCTACTAGGATCGAGCTAAACTTTGTGTTTCTTTGAGGTGTTATGGATGTGGATTGAAGAGAGTGATTGGGGGAATTTTCTGCTTGGAGATCAAGTTTTAGAAACAAAAGGAGTTTGTTGTCCTTGGAGACAGGAATGCACCAAATACTCTATTGCCACATCTCTGAAGGCTGTGGTTAGCACAGTGAATCAAACCTGCCAGTTTGGGTAGCAGTGCCAGAAAAAATAACAAGATTTTTTGTGCTGCTATAAAAAAATTTTTTATGTTTTTTTGTTGGGTGGTTTTTTTTTCCTTTTTATTTTCCCCTTCACAGTTGTTCTGAGATTATTTGGATTCCTGTTGACATCCTTGGCTGCTTGGTATTTGGGATACTTTGTTGCTGCTCATGTACCCCAAAATACAGTATCTATTGCTGCACTTCAAGAGATTGGAAAGAAACCAGTGTTGAGGGGTATGTAGTTGTATTTATTTCCTTTTTTTTTTTCTTTCTTATACTGTATCTGATATTGTGTATTTATGTGCTAAATAATAAATGGCTTGTTAGCTAAGAAATCATTTGGTATGTGCTATTATAAGAATGAAGTTGACTGTAAAGTTAATTAAAGCAAAGCTAAACCTTTTCTTAGACACTGTTTTTGAAGAAACACAATGCCAGCCTATTTTTTGCAAATGTACAAAAGTAATTATTTGAACACTGATGTAAGAACAACTAATTTATTTGTGGGCAAAAGAGTGTAAAGCTCCAGCTTTGTTTCTATTACACATAATTTCTATTTATGATAAACAGCTGAACCACTAACTAAACTTTGCGAGTAAATTCTCATTATTTTTTAGCTCTGCTCTGACCAGGTGGTTTAATGTGTATATTTTTGTCATTCTATGACTAAGTTATTGTGTGAAAAAAGGGCTTAAAATAAGAATGATAACTATTCACTTCAAGCTGTTGGTAGGAAACCTTCATCCTGGTAGCTCTTGTTTCCTGTTATGTGGAATAGCAGATAATAATTACCTTTTTTTCAATTTTTTTTTTAATTATACCTATTTGGAAATCAGGGATAACTTCCATCTCAAACCAACCTGGGATGAAGTTGCCACAATCCCAGGATTCTGTGCTCAGATGTTTGAGTTCAGCACGTTGGCTTTAGGGGGTTCATCCTATGTTGAAATTGTTCATGCAGCATCCAATAAAACATTTTTTCATCTTTGCTGTTGCAGCCCCAGCCCCCAAAAGGCAGAAGTGTGGCCTCTGGGCTCCCTGCCCTCCTGGGAACTTCGCCTATCGCATCCTCAGTGGTGGTGGCAAACAGAGGAGGCCTAAAATTTGTTTTGAGGATGAGGAGTGAGTACATTTCTAACTTTACACCTAAGCAAGTGCTTTGTACTGTGAGTAAAGGTGTTTGGGTTTGGCTCAGTAGCAGCAACTGAGCTCCTACCAGGGGCTTCCATTCTGGTGGAAAACTTCAGAATTTATCTGACAATATTTAACTCTTCTTCTTCTGTCTTTGTTTTTTTTTTTAAACCTAATCTCCAGTGATTTTCTTTGTTCTTCTATATAAGCTGCAGACGACTGTTAGTTTTCAGCAGGATTTTTAATTTTCATGGTTCAGGATAGCAGATTTACAGAATGCTGATTGCTCAGCACCTTCTGAAACTCGGGACCATTCACAGCTTTTCAAACTGGACAGGTGAAATAACTTCAAAACCTTGCAGTGACCTTTCCTGGAGACATAATCCACAGAGAGTACAGTCACAAAACCACCTCATCTTGTTTGTTTTGGGGTTTTTCCTCCTTTATCTTCCTGGCTGCAAATGTATGAAATATTCTCTTGATCTGGCTCATTTTGAGTCATTGTTGAAGGAAACTCACTGATACACTGTGCAAGATTTTTAAACTCTTGTTCACAATAGAGTTTTGAATTAAAAACTGAAGAAAACATAAGTAACAGAAAATTACTTAGCACTGGTAAACATAACGTTGCAACAGAGCTGCTGGACAGGTGTCTTTTACTGATATTGTATTTATTTCAATTCCAGGTTTATAAATGAAGAGAATTATGAAACTAGAAGTGGTATAAACATTGCCATTGTGAATTGTAAGTAAGAGAAAAAAATCTTAGAGAGAGACATACTTTTGTACTGCAATAAATTACCAGTGTTCTTGAGGGGATTGGATGTTTTGTTTTGTGGGATTTTTTTACCAGCTAGTATGGAAGGGAAAGGAAAATATTGCAAACTTGATTCACATTAATGTAAGAAAAACAAATCTGTGTGATAAAAACAGTCTTCTGGGTAAACAAAAGAAACATGTTCATAATCAATAGAGGAAAATAGAATAGAAAATGTGCACAGAGATGTGGTGTATTTTATTAGACAAAAGACTTGTAGCACAGCAAGAATATCTGTGATCTCCAGCAGCAGGACTCAGCTTTCAGCTTCAGTCCTTGATAAATTATATCTGCTGCTCACTGATAAGGGGGAGGCAGGAACTGAGAGCTGCAGTTCTGCCTCAAGGTGTAGCCATGGTACTAATTCCTTTTCCACACTTATTCAGGATACAGAAAGACAAACTCAGATTTTAATTAATATTAAACTGCCATTTGCTTATAGTAAAAGCCAATGGAAGCAGCAGGTGTGCTTTATTCTAAGTTTGGAGGCACCTAAATCCTAAATTTTGATTTAGATGAATGGGAAGGATGATGAAGTGCAGTGTATTCAATAATGGGTCCAGGAAAAAATGAATGCCTAAATCTTGTGGAAGAGGGGATAAAAAGGGAGTTCACAAGCACAGTCAAGCTGGCTTTGATCACAAAACACTTATATTTTAATTTTTTTTTTGTCTCACTATTGCTAAGGAAGATCTTGACTTTGTCTAAACTTGTATGATTTTGCTGAGGATTAAATTAACCAATGACAAGAATCTGTTACAAATTTTCCCCCAGTTAACTAGTGCCTTTTTCCCAACAATCATAAAATCTGTCCTGGGTATAAAATACAAAACTGAGTTTAAAATGAAAGTAAGAGGAGAAATACTCATCTTGAATGCACAAGCAAGATGGTAGCAAATAGGAGCAGGAAAATCTGTCCATTATCCTGCACCAGTCTGTAGCAAAACATATTTTTTTTACATGTCCACTAATTAGATCAGGCAAGATAAAGACTGTTCTTAATAAGTGCCTTATGAATGAAAGGTTAAACATCTCAAACACTGCACAGAATAGAATTAAGCTCATTCAGATAGTCTTAGGCTTAACCAATTTTCCTATCTATGGCTGTGACTTTGTATAGAATATTTAGATATAAAAACGTGGAAGCACACACCAGAAAATGTTTTTTTGGTTTTTTTTAATAAGAAGTAATAAAATTTTTAGTCACATTTGATGATTCAGAGACTACACAAAACAAAATATTCTCCCCATATCTTAAACTTGTTATTTCATATTTCTTCCAATTTAAGAACTGAAACAAAAGAAGCCAAATAATACTCAAAATTAGGGATGTCTAGCTTTAGCTGAAAATTCTAGGTTTGCCTATTGAATAAAATAATATTTGCTCATATTTAGATTTTTTTTTAAATTACAGATAAAACAGGAAAACTCGTGTCGACAAATTTTTTTGAAATGTGGGCAACAGGTAAGGAAAAGAGTCCAATAGAGCTTTTGTTAGTGTTTCTGCATTAAGAAAAGACAGATTCATGTAATTATCCTCCTCTTTCCTGTTTGACTTTGTATTCTCAACAGAGATCAGCTAGAAACAAACAGCTGCTGTCTTTATAAAATATGTTCTGGCCAGATATGATAACAAATTTTGCCTGAAAAGCTGAATTTCTCCTATTGGTTGAGATAGTTAATGATCTTTTTTTGTTAAATTATCTTGTTCTTTTCCCCTTTTTTGTTTTGTCTTTTTCTTTGGTCTCCATTATTTCAGTCTGGTAGGAATAGCACCTAACCAGATATGACATCCAGATACTTCACTCAGCAAATTTCCTTTTCCTGCCATGTCTTGTTCCATTTTAGTTCTAAAATCATCAGGGAAAATTTGCTTATCTGTCTCTTAACATCCTTCCACATAGCTGGAAAGATTATCTTCTTGAAGAATAGCTTTTAACACATGTTCTATACTTTGAATGGTAGATTTCCTTACCTATTAGTGAGGAGAACCAGAATGCTCTGAGGCACTGGAAGATGATTCCCTGACTCCATAAAAATGCTCGTGACCACAGGTGCATGAGTAGGAATGTGATGTGTGCGCCAGGAATAACCAGCTGTGTTATTCTGGTTATTCTGTTATTCTAATCATATGTGTTATTATGACTCCACAGACCACTCAAGGGAGATGATGGATTTCATCAGGAAAGCAGCAGAAGGGTCCCTCCTTCTGATGGCCACTCACGATGATGGCAGCACCAGGTAGGAGGTTATGGAGCCTGAGGGGCAGAGAGGTGAAAAGCTGGAAAATTCATGTTGGGAATTGGTGTAAAGGAAGGGTAAATTCCATTCTACGCTCACAGTTGTTCTGTCACTTCTTGTCTAAAAGTTTTAATACCATGTCTTTTCCATGATTGCACGTATCTGTGTGTTGGTGCTCCCTAGGATGGGTAGATATTATGTTGTTTAAAAGCACTCCAAAGGGCACTGCTGTTACATCTGGATCACAACCTCATTTACTCTGAAATGTTATTTATCCACACCTTCAATTATGATGTCTCTAGTTTTCATCCCTTCTACTATCATAATCTGATTTTTCAGGTGCTTTTGAATCTTTGGGGGGATTTTAGCTGAGTTCATAATATGGTATTATTCAGGAAAATGCTTAATCCATGTTTGACAATCTTGTTCTTATTTAGGAAGGACTGAAGCACCTGACAGTATGTGATATACGTTTTCCTTTCTGCTATGCTGTTACAAACTGGTTGTATTAACATCAGTCTCTTACTGAGAAGGAAAAAATTTATAAATTCAATTCTCTCTGTGAATTCAATGTCATGCTGCTACCACAGTCTCAGGACTATTTAAATCTCATTTTTACTTCTGCAGGCTTAATGCTGAATGTAAAGCATGAATCAGCCATGGTCTTTTTCATCATTTTTCACATCCTGAATTTTTAACACTCATTTTTTCACTACGTTTTCCTAGGTTGAAAGATGATGTCAAAAAATTAGTAGAAGAACTGGGAAGTAAAGAAATAAAGAATATAAAGTTCAGATCAAGTTGGGTTTTTATAGCTGCCAAAGGCTTCAAGCTGCCAGAAAATATCCAAAAAGAAAAGGTCAGATTTGTTTCATTTTCACTTTATATTTGTTTGTATATCAAAACCAAAAACTTTGGGAATAACTTGTCCACAGGTTGCAGGAGGATTAAAGATACTGTTTTTCACGGAGATATCTGTTTGCATCTGTGCCCTTGTTGTGTTCAGTTTCTGTAAGCCCAGTCGTGCTCATCATGTGATTGAGGCAGACAGAAATGAGAAAATCCAACACAGAGTTCAGGTCCCTTGATGATGCTGTGTCACTGTCATATTTTCTGAAAAATCTCTTTGCCAGGATTTCTCTCCTGGGAAGCTGAGAAGCTTCCAAGAAAAATGAAAATAATATTATCTCATTTGCTTCTCCTGTGTTTTGCTGCTTTGGAATATGGTTGGAGATTGTTTATCCAACATGTGAATTGTTTTTCCTTGATAACCACTCATGGTCCAGCTGTGTTGGGACTCTGGAGAGTCACAGGTTTTTCATTCGTATCTCGTTAAGCCTTCTGTCTGTATCCTTTCTCTGTTCTTTAGTATCGTTTTAGTAAAGCATTCTTTAATATAATATAAGTACATAAAATAATAAATTAGCCTTCTAAGAACAGGGAGTCAGATTCTCAATTCCTTCTTCATTCTGGGGACCCCAAAAATACCACAATGCTGATTCCCTCCATGTCAAAGTTCCACAGCAGGGCTCTTTTTCCGGAATATCCCTGGATCACAGAATGGTCAGGCTGGAAGGGACCACAGAGGGTCCCTGGTGCCACCTCCCTGCTCCAGCAGGGCCATCCCAGAGCACAGGGCACAGGGATGGGTCCAGGGGTGTCTGGAATGTCGCCAGGAGGAGCCCCCAGAGCCCCTCTGGTCTCTGCTCAGGGCTGGGCACTGCCCAGGGCAGAAGTTGTGCCTCCGTGAGGGGAATTGCTGGGCTCAGGCCCTGCCCGTGGCTCTGGGGCCATTGCTGGGCCTGGAGCAGAGCCTGGGCCTGCTCTGAGCTCCTGCACACAGGGACAGACACAGGGACAGACACAGGGACAGAGACAGGGACAGCCAGGGACAGACACAGGGACAGCCACAGGGACAGACCCAGGGCCAGGCAGGGCCAGGCAGGGCTGAGGCCCCTCTCTCTCCCTGGGGTCCTCTCCAGGCTGAGCAGCCCCAGCTCCCTCAGCCTTTCCTGGGCACGGAGCTGCTCCAGGCCCTTGCTCAGCTCCAGGAGCTCCTGGCCCTGCTGTGCTGAGGAGCCCGAGCTGGACACAGCAGCCAGAGGTGCCCCCAGGGCTGGGCACAGGGGCAGGGTCAGCCCTGACCTGCTGGCAGTGCCCATCCCAATGCACCCCAGGACACCATTGGCTTCTTTGGTCTCTGCTGGGCAGGGACAGCTCATTGTCCTCAGGTCTTCTCCACAGAGCTTTTCCCCAGTAGGTCACTCCCAGCTTGTGTTGGTGCAGAATATTTTTGCAATATTCTTCACATTTCAGAGCTTCTGCTGGACAAAGATAATCAGTTTAGTGTATATCATGATAGCCATCTGTGAAATAAATAAAGC
>WBNP01004189.1:105786-133298 GCA_013401095.1 Passerina amoena | reverse complement strand
TAAATTACTGCTGAACCAACACACCAAGGACACTTGGTGAATAAACTAAGACAATGCCAGATAGCAAGGAGCAAAGCAAGGCCAGCTCATCAAATCAGGAATGGGTCATTTTGGCAAGGGGAGATCACAACCACTGGCTCACTGCCCACCAACCCAAAAAACTCACTGACTCAAAACAAGAGAAAGACTGAGCATGAGGACTAATTAGCAAAAGAAGTGAGAGAATCATTTAATCAATAGAAGATAGAATACTAGTTAATAAGAGAACTCTGTGACTTGTAGCCAGTGAACATTAATGCCCTTGTTGGTGTATAAATAGTGACAAGTTTTGGTAGTCACTGGGCTGGCTTTGTGGATTTGCCCCCCAGCACCTCTTTCTGTGCAAGACTGTAAATAAACCAAATACTTCAGTTCTGCGTGAGGATCAGCCTCTTGCACACAGGGTGAAAAAAGCCATTTTGGGACAAGAGCATGACTTAGAATCTCCTTCAGATTGCTGTCCTGTATGGCTAAGTGCAGGGATGGGGATAGTGAACGAGGCCAGGAGAGCTCAGAGCTGTGGTGTCCTGTTGCAGCCTGTGCCCAGCGTCCTGCCACCCACAGCCAGAGCTGCGGAACAAGTCCTGTGAGTCTCTGCCAGGTGAGGAGTGAGGAGAAAGGGCTGGGTCCAGAGGAGTGGCAGTGCTGGGCAGTCAGGCCCATGGACCTGGGTAAGGCAGTTGGAAACCCCCCAGAACAGCCAGGAATTGAGAACAGCTGATCCATTGAGGCAATGGGCAAAACCAGAGGGAATGAGAACCAAGGGGGGTTCCTGCATCCAGCTTGCAAAGCCCCTGACTGAACAAAGTATACTGATGTTGTTTAACAGTTTAGAGCCTATTAACAACAGAGAAAAAAAAACTAAAACACAAAAAAAAACATGAGGGCAGGGGAGCAAAGACAGCAGAAGAGGAAGCATCCTGACCTAGTGATGTTGAGAAAACGCCACAAGGTCATGAGAATCAACTTGAACCGTCCTGAAGTAGTGCATAACAGAGACAGATCCCACTGTGTGTCACTTTGCTGTCTTGTCACCCACATCCAACACCCTCAGCCTCTAGCAGCCAAGGCACAGCCCCAGGTGAGTTGTGGTGTGGTTTGCCACCCTGGCTGGGATGGAAAGTCTCACTGGGAGGTAGGAAAAACATTCCTCCTCCTGTGGAGGGGGCCCTCACCCACTTGCTTTTAGCATGGAGGGATGAGGAGGCTGAAAGGGTCCCCTGGATGGCACAGGACCAGCATCCCCAGCAGGCAACACCTGTGGGAGTGGGGCACAGCAGCTTGAGCCAGCAGGTTCTGCCCCAGGTGTGAGTGAACTGACTCCCTGAGATGCCTTTTTGTGGGGGAGGAAAGGCACATTGTTGCTCAAATATTTTCAAGTACCTCTGCTATTTGTCCATAACATTCTATTAAGCAGCACAGCCAAGGAAGGAGGAGCTCAGCTGTGTTGTAAGGAGTTTCGATTCTGCTGTTCACTAAACATACAGGGAAAGGAAAGTAAAAAACCCAACACATTGTATTATTATTTCCAGGACTATCACAAAGCTGTCTCAACAGCAGGGATTTCACATTTGCCTGACAGAGCCCCTCCAAGGCCTTTCATAGGGACAGTTTTGTCAAGTCAAGAATTGTATTTTGAAGTGACAGCTGTAACAGATTCAGAATTGCCTTTGATAAATGCATTTGCTGCATTAGTGCTAAATATCCTAAGGCTACTCAGTGATTAATTAATAATTCACAATTCACTAAAAGTTCAGCAATAATTAAGCTTAGCTTCACCTGGATATCATCTGCTGAATGCTGAACTGCTGTACAGAGGTGTGGCTGCTCTTCTGAGAGGCTTTCGTGAGAAGAAGGCTGAGAGATTTTTACAAGGGCAGGTAGTAATAGGACAAGGGGGAATGGCTTTAAATTGAAAGAAAGTAGCTTTAGATTGGATATTAGGAAGTAACTGCCCTGTGAGGGTGGGGAGACCCTGGCACAGGGTGCCCAGAGCAGCTGGGGCTGCCCCTGGATCCCTGGCAGTGCCCAAGGCCAGGTTGGACACTGGGGCTTGGAGCAGCCTGGGACAGTGGGAGGTGTCCCTGCCATGGCAGGGGGGTGGAATAAGGTTGTCTTTATGTTCTTCCAACCCAAACCATTCTCTGGCTCTCATTTGCTAGGATTCTCTGGCTCTCTGAACTTTTGGCTGTGAGGTGCCCCCTTCTCTGTGGGCACAATTCATGTGTTAAGATATCCATTTCCTCAGCTGAGCCAGGTGCAAAGTAAGCAAGTGGTGCCCACTCGTGGCAACTCTGTCTTTTGAAACAACCTGGTCATTTCCACAAAAGCCAAATATTTCTCCTGTGAGAATTTAGTTTCATTTCTGGTCCTTCTTGTCATAATGGGGAGGTGGAGCCTGTAAATAAAAAAGCATCTGAAGAAGTTTCAGAAAGTCACTGCTTCTCCTTTCTACAGGACACTTAGAAGGGTAAGTTTCTCCCTTCCTTCTTCTAAAAGAATGATGCATTTTTTTACTGTTATCTTCATTCCTTTTGATGTGAGAAGGCTGCATAAAGCATCCAAAGTGTGATTAAACAGGGTTGCCAGGGGCAGGATTTTTTACTTTCTGGGGTGGAAAAAAAAAAAGAAAATATATTAGTATTATTTCTTCTTTAAAAGGACACAACTGAGGGTGGCATTTAATTTTTTTAAAAAACCATTATTCAGCAAGATGATCTAGCCAGCACTATTTATGAGTAGGATCATAAGCTTTTCATTGCTTCATTTTCTTTATGAGAAGACAGCTGGAGTTAATAACCATACAACATGGAAACTGTGATGTTTACCCAAATATCCTGAAGTCACAGGATGGGTCAGCCAGAGATCCATGTGCTCTGGCTGGACTGAGAGTGAGTAAATCCAGGAGCTGTGTGGGTTCAGCACTGCAGCTCTACACCTTGGGTTTGAGAGGGGATTTTTTAGAAGGGGCTTTTCATCTTCTACAGCTGCAAAGCCAAAGGGGACGTTACAGAAAAACAAAGGAACTTCTCTTCAGAGCCATGGGCAGGTTGGTGTTTGTGCAGATGTCTGTTGTGCTGGGAGAGGTTTCCCTCACACAGGCGGGCAAATTCTAAAGGTGAAGCTCAGTGAAATCAGTGTTGTCCCGACAAAGGAGGCAGGGGCAGCTCTGGGGAGAGGGAATTTTTGGCAGGCTTTCAGCATCACGGCGTCATCCGGGGGTCATGTTTCTCATGTGGCTTCTGGCCCATTGTAGAAGGGCTTTGTACAATTGCAGCTTTTTTGTTTCCCTCTCCTCCTTTCTTCCGTGCGATGTTGTCACGGCTCAGCACACAAAGAAATCGCTCTGCCCGTGTGGCACAGGGACAGAACCCACCCACCCTTTCCTGGTCCAGGGGTGCAGAAATCCACACAGGTGTTTATCCTGGTGCTGACTGCAGGTATCTTTGTGCAGGGGTGTTGATAGTGTGTGTGTGTGCACCCTGTGGTCTGCACCCCACCTCGATGTTTGTAAAGGTGAACTAAAGATATTTGGATCTCCTCATGCATCCTCAGCCTTCCCCACATCCCTTCCACCTCTGTGATGGCCATGGGGTTTGTCCTGAGTAAACACACCAGGTGGGTATTGCAGGATATCTGCATGTTTGCATAATTAATTCATTCCAGAGATCGGGAACTGAGATGTTTGTGATTGATTTTGGTGCACATTGGCCACAAAAAGAATATAAAATGCTGCTGGAGGCTGGGCCAACAGGGCAAACTGGTGTGTCATGAAGCTGCAGGAAGTTTCTGACTTGGTTTTCCCCCTTCTCCATCCCCTTCTGTCCCCACCCCTACCAAGGATGCCTACAAGGTGAGTCCAGCTCCAGTGCTTTTGAACTGGTGTTAAAATACCCAAGGTCTACCTAAACATAAACATAAAATCCTAAAGCAGCTCCAGACACGCTTTTTGCTTTGCAATGTTGATTTCTGTATGGCCAATTCAACTTGGAACTCTGGAAATCTGTTCATTCCACCTGAACCTGCTCACATTGTAGCCCTTTAGACAGGGACTGCTGACCAAATCTGGGACTAAAGTGGAGCAGCTTGCACCTAGACTGCTCTGAGGAGTTTTGGAAGCAAAGGGGTCTCACTTGTGACTCAGCAGAAGGACCATGACCTGATATAATCCATTGTAATAGATGGTAGAGTTGTTATTTTGATATTGCACTGGCAATATTTACATGCTGTATTAGCAATCAATCTTAATTTAAAATGCCCACACAGTCACTGTATCCAGTTCCTCATGCCTGGCCCACAGCCTTATCTCAACAGCTCTGCTGGAATGTGTGGGGTTTTTTTAAACTTGTCTTACACATAGAAAGTATAACCTGCATTGTTTCTGATCATTGTTCTGATCATTTCCTGCATTGTTCTGATCCTATTTTGGCATCTGTTTAAATTAGAAAGCCTGTAAACTTAATTCAACCAAAAAAAACCAAAAAAACAGAACAGGAAGTTATTTCAAGCAAAAATGTGGTTCTCCTAATTTGTTTTTTGAAGTGTTTGAGTTAAACAGATCTTGGTTTTGGCAGAGGGAAGCTAAAAAATCTAGCTTTGAAAAAGGGCTCTTGGGTTTTTTTCCCTTAAATCACTTTCTCTGGAAATCCCTTTCCCTGGATAATGTCACACCAAAAGCCACTAATTTCCTCAGTCACCCATAGAAAACAAAACTTTTCCATAAGGAAAAGCATCATGTGAAGCAAAGTCTGGTTTTGGCAGAGGGTTTAAGCTATAGAGGAGGGGACCAAGGTTCAGAGCTTCAAAAACAGGTGTCAGACTTGCCCCTGACAAGGATTTCTTCCACAAAAGAGGTGAGATGGGCACTTGGCAGACTATGGATTGGAGCCAGCCCACAGCCAGGAAGTTAAGGATTCACATTCCCTCCATCCTGCCCTGATACTGACTGAGCTTCTCCAAACACCTTTCAGCGATTTTTTCATCGAGGAGAATTTGCTTTTTGCAAAAACTGGTGTAACTTTTTTTTTTTCCCCAAAAAAACCAAATATTGTTTTTCCTGTGGCAATTTTTTTTATATTAAAAAGAGAGTTTAAGAGAAGTAGGGAGCAATGTTTCAGGTCTATCCTCTGGAGAGCAATTTCAGTGATTTGAAAAGAGCTGTGGCACTTGGTACCTACCAAGGGTTTGGATCAGGAAATCAAAGTGGTGTTTGATTTTCTCTGCTCTGATCATTGTTGCCAGGTGGAGTCACTCACTTCCCCATGTTTGGTTTCAGAGGCTGCACCTCGGAGTGGTTGGACCAGGCACTGATCAGCATTTAGTGAAGCACTTACAGACAACACACGTTCAAGCCCAGTAAATCAGCAGGCCATGGATAATAAGAAAGCACCATTCAAACAACCTGAAAGAGCCAAAACTACCCCCAAGAAAGAGGGGTTTGTATTTTCTTTTGTAAAACCATTTCCAGAAGCTGCTAAAGTGCCTCTCCCACCAGAACCAGAAGATGATCCTGAGCTTTCAGAGAAGCAGTTTGAGAGCAAACCTAACTATGACCAGGACTTGGAGAAGAAGTTTTTCACAGAAGAGGATGAGGTAAGGAAAGGAAAGGACACAGATCCTCCCCACTGTTACTCTGTTATTTCGCTTTGTGCCCAAAAATTAATTCCTTTGTCTCTTTGGGCAATCTGCACTCGTTAGGTCTAAGGAGAACTTTTGGGATGAGGCCTAGCAATTATTCATGTAAGTGGCAAGAGAGGTACCTGCAATTCATCTGCAGACATTAATAATGCAGGTCTAAAAAAAGAGATGGCTGCAGCCTAGAAGCCAATTTAATGTGTGACATGTGTCTGCTCCAATCCTAGCAACAAATGTTGAACAGAAATCATAAAAGCTAAGGGCTTTTTTTTCTTAAGGCTCTTCAACCCTTGACAGAAATACACAGAAAGGTTAATAATAACCTGCTTGGGTATTTAACACTGAACACTGGTTGGTTTTAAGTCTGTGACACAGTTATTGAAATTTTTTGAGAATTTACTAGCTACTAAGTGAAGAGAGTGGGCAGGGGTTACCAAAAAGGGTTTAAAATGCCTGTCTCCAATAATGTGTGCTGCCTTCCTCATCTTGAACCAAAAATCTGCTTTGTTTGAGTGCATCTGATCCATAGACATACTTCTGGAGGTATTTTTCTTGGATAAAAGTGATGGAGAGAAACTTCAGTTTTTCTTTTCAAAAAAATCAGCTTTGAATGTGCCTGGCCCAATATGTCTGAAACATATTGGTGTTCCCAAAATTGCATCTCTAACTGCAGCAGTCAGGCTGGAACATGGAGAGAGGAACAGGGAGAAGAGACCAAGCTGATCTTTATATACTTTAGCTGAGCATATTTAACAGCAGATGGACCAGTTTTGCCAAAGACTGGAAATTATTTGTTTTGTTTTCACATAAATGAAGAGCCTGTGTTAATATCTGGACCTGTGTCAAATCCAGAAAATTACAATAATCAGTCATTTAAAACAACCCACTCGTATTCATGCCTTATGTGAGCCTAAAATGAGGCAAAGAAGGAAGAGCCATGATGATCTAAAGATTTCAGCCACCTGTTAAGAGTGTTACAGAACTCTTTTGGTGCCTGTGCACAAACTAGATCTTCAAACTCTGAAACAAAGATCTAATAAGCTATTTTTTTCCAAATTCAGTGATTTCTGGGATCAGTCTTCCTTTGCACACACATGCTTCAGTACATCTGTGGATGAGTGGAAGAAAATGGCAGTTATTTAAAAAACTCTTATTAAAAAAATTACAAACACACTTAGTTAAGTGTTCTTTACCTTCTCAGGATCGCTTCCAAAATTTGTTATTTTTACTAAGGATGCTCTGAGTCAACTGTTTCTTTCATATTTACAGACAGCTGTTTATTACATGGAGATGCAAGGATGCACAGTGACACGAAGTAGAGCTTGATGCCAGTGAATAACTTTTACTAAAGAACGATAACAGAAAATGTCTTTCTTTTTTTTTTTTTTTTGATTATGGAAAATTCACTGTAAGTTTAACTCCAACAGGCTGCAGAACACACCTTGTACAACCAATATGAGGAGAAGATCCGACCCTGCATTGATCTTGTTGACAGCCTGAGAGCCCTTGGGATAGAAAAGGACCTGTCCTTGCCAGCGATTGCGGTGATTGGAGACCAGAGCTCCGGGAAAAGCTCTGTCCTCGAAGCCCTCTCGGGTGTTCCTCTCCCCAGGGGCAATGGTAAGAAATTACTTTCTCACATCATCTCTTGAAGGAAATTGAAGGGATTTTTTTTTTCTTTTTTTCCCTTTTTTCCTTTTTTTATTTTGGGCTAGAATTGGATCACTCCATGACTGAGAAGTGAGTGAAGCACCACAAGGTAAATCCAAGGCACGTGTTCCTGGCGGTCAAGACACCAGGAGTAAGAAGTGTAGTGTGATTGTCCCAGCTGACTCTGTGTATTTCCCAGAAAGCAGCAGTGCAGCAGAGTATTAATTTCACATGGAAAACCAGTTTTAAAATTTGCTTTTGGGGTGGGTTTGGGTTTTTTAAACTACATTTTCTTACAGATAACTTTTATTATTATTATGTGTAAAAAGTGTACAAAGATCTTTACTTAAAGCATTATTTAAGTCAGAGATGACGAAAGACTTCACAGCTCAAGAAGATCTACTTTCCAGCTCTGTGTGTGTCTTTTTGCACACATAAATTCTGCAAGTTCCATGTGAGTTTACAATAGAATCTAGTCTTTCAGGCTGGAGCTGTGGAAAGGTTTTTCATAGGATTTAGTGGCAACACTAAAACAGATCATCCAGAGAGGAGCAAAACTCCATCTGTGGAGGTTTGCAGGGCCAGACATGTCTGGGAAGAGCTATGGTTGACTGCACTGGTGACAATCCTGCTTTGAGCAGGAAGCTGGACAAGTCCCCCGTGGCAGCGTCTCTTGGAACATTTCCACGTTTTTGTGTGAAACATTTTTGTGTGAAACATTTTTTGTGTGAAACAGGCGACCCTGTGTACACCACCCATCTCAAGGCTGTGTTTCATGCACAACCTCTGCCTTTGGAACTGCTGCAGGTATTGTCACTCGGTGTCCCTTGGAGCTTAAACTGAAGAGGCTGCCTGAAGGGCGGGAATGGCAAGGGAAGATCTCCTACAAAAATGTGACCCTGGAGCTCCAGAACGCCTCTGAGGTGGACAGAGCAATAAGGCAAGGTGAGTGGATTTGGCTGGCTCCATCTCCTCTGAATCCTCCCCTTAGAGCCTCCTCTCACAGCATCCATGGTGATTGTGAGTTACACCAAGAGCTGGATTCAGAGCTGATGAAGCTGGGTCAGCAAAACTCATTTGTCTCAAGGGAGTTGTACCCGTGCTTCAGTGGTGAAGATGATTTATGATGATGATCCCAGAATGGCCTGGATTAGAAGGGACCTTAAAGGTCTTCTAGTTCCAACACCTTGGGCAGGGATGCCACCCACTAGATCCATGATCCTTTTATCCTGATCCATAATAAAGGCTCAGGCTGTGTCCTTATCTGGGTGGTGGCTTCCTGGTTCCCTGGTTTGGGGAGGTTGTCTCTCAGATTGTAAACATGCAAACTAAATGGTTCCTATCATCAGTTCAAAAGCCTAGAGAGTGCTTGAGGTGGGTCTGGCTGGAAATTTTATTATTTTGGAGGAAATTGTAAGAAGGCAGAGTGGAGGACAGAGAGCTTCTGCCAGGTACTGTGACAATGGGCTCAGTCACTGCCCTTCAATGTCTCAGCTTGACTTTACAACACTTCCTGATGGGTAAGAAGTCAGTGTTCTTAACCAAAGGGCAGTAAGCACTTGCCCTGAGTGTGAAAGTTGGATTGTCCTTACATCCTTGGCTAGCATGATTCCTAGAGGGGCTGCCTGGAACAGAGGCTGGACAGTGAAAGGAATAAAGCAGGAATTTATTAAAAAGGCCTTCAAAGGATGCACCTTGGGCAGTACAAGAGCCTGGCCGAGGCTACACCCAAGATGGTCACGAGTTTCCACACTTTTCTAAGTTTTGGTCCATTTCCATATTGGGGTTCATTGTCCAATTACAGCTTCAGGTTATGCAGTCCCATCCTCCCAGATTGCTCTTCTCAATTCACTGTTGTTTACACATTTTGGGCCTTTTTGTTGTTTGCACTTTTGGGGGCTGAAGCTGCAATGGTGTCCTTGGTTCTGGGGCTGGAAAAGGATTGTCTTGTCTGACTGAACTGTGAGGAGAACTTGCTGACACTTTATCTGAAGTTCAAAGTCACACACTAAGGCAGTACAGAATCTAAAAAATATGAAAGCTAAAACTTGAGGTATCAAGCGCAGCTCTGCAAATTGTTATTCTTTCTATTTTTTTAATTAGCTTTTCAATACATTATTTGGATATTCTCAAAACTGGCCAGGCAATTGGTATGAATTAAGGTGATTAAAGAGCTGAAAATCTGTCATGAGAATGACTGGGATTTCCTTGCTTCTCTGTGCTCACAGTTCAAGCATTATTGCCTTGTAGTATCTGGGACAATTTACTCTCAATCTCCCTGTCAAAATATGAAGAGTATTGAACAACACCTACATTTATTTCACAGCATCAAAGGATTAATTAATGCTTACAAAGTCTCTTGTTGAGGAAGCATTTTTACAACTGATCATTGTTTTACCTGATCCCTTTCATTGTGGTTTATTTACATGTATTTTGTCTGCATCCATGAGAGTCCATAAATATATGCTCTGTAAAACATTGCAGCTCATATTCCAACAGGACTTCACATCAACTTGTTCTGCATGATAATTTCCTTAGATTTTTGCCTAAATTGTTGTTCTATTTTTTTTTAAATTAGCTTTTCAATACATTATTTGGATATCCTCAAAACTGGCCTGGCAATTGGTATGAATTAAGGTAATTAAAGTGTGTGGCTGGATCTGAAAGAAATCGCCAAGCCTGAAAGAACCTTAGCTGGTACATTTCGAAGTCATCGTGTGCAGCTTTGGTTTGAGCATCATTTGAAGCTTGTATTCATTGCCTTGCTCTTTTCACAGCCCAGGATGTTGTGGCCGGTCCTAGAGGTGCCATTAGCGGGCAGTTAATTACCCTGGAAGTTCGGTCCCCTGATGTCCCCGATCTGACACTAATTGATCTCCCTGGCATTGCCAGAGTGGCCGTGGGGGACCAGCCAAAAGACATCGGGGACCAGGTAAAACTCAGCCTCGTGTGCCAATCTGTGCCCAGGGTCTCATCCCTTGAGGGCTCCCAGCAGACCTTAAATGAAGTAAACAGAATAAATGGAGGAGATCTCTGCTCTTCCTCTGGCTGCTCTTAGAAGAAATGCTGGGAAATGCAAATAAAACTGGTAGGATAAATGCAAATAAAACTGCTGTGAGGGTGATGTGCAGGAGCTGGGTGTGTTGTTTCTCCTAAAATACCTTTAAATGGGAACTTGCAATAAGATGAGCCCAAACTAAACTAGATATACCAAATAGAAATGAGACAAGATTGGATTGTCTGGGCTTTACTTTCTGGGAGGAGAGTAATTTAATTCCACGGTTAGATAGCAATCTTTCTCTTGTATTGAGAAGAAAGCAGCAGATGTGATAAAATCCAAACATTTCCCTTGTTCCCAGCTGTCTGCATGCTCCAGAGATGGAGTCTGTAGCACTGCAGCCTGTCAGAAGATGGGATGGGTGGGAAGTAGAAAAGAGAGGCAATTTTACCAAAATCCAGGGGGGAAAAGTTTTTTTTTTTACTGTGGAATAAGCGCCACAGTGCTCTGTGAAGCTTCTACAAAACAACACAAATTATGAGGAACTCGTTTAGTTTGGCATTGAAACGTAGAAAAATGTCAACTAGATGTCATGAGCATCTTCAGTTTTGGTGCTTTGTAAAATTTTCCTACAATTATTCCACTGAAAAATAAGCCAAAGATATTTGTGCTCCTTTCAGAGATACAAATTTGAGATTTACCAGCACAATCGAGTTTGCTTTCTTTCTATAAGTGTTTACCTGCACATCAGAACCTGATTTTCTTACATGTGTTAGATAACAAATGCCTTTAATATTTCTATGATGAAATATTATATATGCACAAGAGATTAAACTCTAAGACAGGCTTAACAACATTAGTTTGGTCTCATTAATGCCAGATTAAACCTGACATAAGAAAAGAGGCTGCATTCTTCTGCTGGCCCCTTTCCATGCCATCCTCTAGCATGTAACACTATCCTCAGCATATGTGGCATTTAATGTCATCAGGCAGTGGCTCATATTGCTAGAAATTGTCACATCCTACAAGCAAGTGTCTGATTTCACTGAACCTCCTCCCTGCTGTATTGAATTGCAGATCAAAAAGCTACTTAGAAGAATTATTGGCTGCAAAGAGACAGTCAATTTGGTAGTGGTGCCCTGTAACGTGGATATTGCAACAACAGAAGCATTGAAAATGGCTCAAGAGGTGGACCCCACTGGAGAAAGGACAATAGGTGAGATCATTTTTTAAGCTAAGAGCTGAAAAGGAGGTCAAATCTTTTTTTTTTCTTTCCCATGAGGTCTGATGTTCTGTGGTCTGTGAAATTAGTTACTAGAAGAAGAGGGGAAAAAAAAAAACAAAACAGAAAAAAGCCTAAAGAATATATTTGCAAGTATTTCTAGTCACAATTCTTGAGTAGCTCCAAAAATCTCTTAGTTTGGTGTCTTGCTGGCACTCCTGTAGTGAATAACTGGAAGATTAAAATCTCAGTTAATGGTAGTTGATGTGAAGCTAATGGTAAAATAGCTTTGCTTTAAAAACAAACCTTTAAAGAAAGGTTTGCAAAGCAAAAGGCATGGTGGGAGGAACAGCAGAGTGAGTTTTACTGCCTGGGAGCTGAGAACTTTCTAGGAGAGAGAATACCAAAAAAAAATTGCTTTGTTAAGCATGGTACAGAGTGTTCCTGCTTGGTGGTTAACTTTCTCTTTTAACTTCACAGGAATCCTCACAAAACCTGACCTGGTGGACAAGGGAACTGAAGAGGCCATTGTCAAAATACTGGAAAACGGGGTAATCCCCCTCAAAAAGGGCTACATGATTGTCAAGTGCCGTGGGCAGCAGGACATCCACAACAGAGTGACCTTGGCTGCTGCAATCCAACAGGAGAGACACTTCTTTGAGAATCACACACATTTCAGGTACTCCTCACAGAAAAGTTCTCATCAATAACATGTTCAAATCACCTCAAAGCAAATCCCCTGTTGATTTGCTGAGATTTAACTACTTAGGGGTTACAAATGGCTATTAGTTATTCTCATTATTTCTCATTGCCCATGTAGGGTTGTATTTCAGTAACCCAGAAGAGTTTTACATACTGAACAAACTTTTAAAAAAAATTTTTGGGGTTTTTTTGGATGCAGAATACATGGTGGAAATGCTATGAACTTCAGAAGTTCCGAATAGCCCCAAAGAATTCGAGTTAAAGCATCTGAGCACTTCAATCAGGCACTGAAGTGTTTCTGTTCACGGGAAAACGTGGAGGAACAGCATGAGAAGGAAAGGCTGTGCTGAGGACACAGGCTGCCCAGATGACTCAGCAGCAAATAAATCACAATACAGAGAATGGCAGCTGACAAGGATTGTGAACTTCACACATGAAGAAATAATAGAACAGCACATTCATCTGCTGTTAGAATTTGCTTTTTTCAGGTTTTTATCTGTTTCCCTTTGCTCAGTCAATAACTGTCAAACAACTCCTGAATAAACCCAGAGAGTCCTGGGCACATCTGCACCAGCATGGCCCAGTGACCCTTTCTTTACTCAAATTGTGCAAGAGAATAAGTGAAAACAGAGCAGAGCATCAGTGCTGCCTCCTTGCCCTGCACAGCCTGGCTGTCCAAACCCACCTTTTCCTCTTTTTTCACAGGGCTTTTATGGAAGAGGGAAAGGCCACTATCCCCCATCTGGCAGAGAAGCTCACAGACGAACTTGTGAAACACATAATTGTAAGTAACAGAAGTCTCATACTGAGCTGTTTGTATCAGTTACTACCTAAAAACAAGTTCAACCCTTCAGCCTTGGGCTGCAGTTGGATTTCATCTTTATGTGCTTAATGATGTTTCAACTCAGTAGTCAGAGAACAAACTGAGCTGAGAGGCAGAGGTAAAAAGCCCCATGCTCTGACCTCAGATTTGCCTTTTAACTGCAGATCAGCAATGAACAAATTATTTCATCTATTTGTGACTCATAAATCCTGCCTTTTCAATGACAGCCGTGATATTTCTTTTTGTTTATGAGTGTTGATCACCTGGGTGCTGAGTTACTGCTGTCAGCTTACTGAAACTGATTTCTATTCCACTGAAAATGTCTTCAAAACATCAAGATGTTCTGTTATATTAATATACTACTGTAAGGCTATTGGGGGTTTTTATTTGGTATAGCTGTATCTGCATGTAATATATCTTATTGCAGATAAATATATCTGTAATATATCTCATTCCATTAAGAGAAGATGCTAAAATACAGGGAACATCTAAATTCAGTCTCAAAGGAGAAAAAAAATTATTTATGTAAATTTACAGAAAAGAAGCAACTAAACAGCCATGTTGCATCAGGTATTTATCAGGAACTGAGCAGTCACCACTTTCCTGGCACAACCTGTGAGGGCATTGTTTTTAGCTCACTATGGGTGAAATTTTGCCCTAGATTGCAGCTGTTCTGCCCAGCCCTCAGTGAGATCCAGGCTGATCCCTCAGGCAGATCCTGGCTCCTGGGTTCCCTCAATAAAGGCCATATTTGCTTTTCTGCGTTATCCCACTGTCACACATGGGACACTGGCAGCAAGGTCTTGGATTTGTAAAAACAGCAGAGATCCCATGCAGGTGTAGATCACTCTTAGAGGGATTTTGTTTTCCTTCCAAAATCAGAGAAGTTCAACCGATCTCAATGTTCTTCTTCACTGTCTCCTCCCCAGAAAACTTTGCCAGCACTGGAGAGCCAAATTCATGAGGCCCTCTATAAAACATCGCAGGATCTGCAAAGGTACAAGAGAGGCGCACCCCAAACAGAGTCAGAGAAGCTGTTTTTCCTCACAGATGTAAGTGTCAGTGTTGGTCACAGAGCAGAGCAAGGAGGTGACTGTAACAGAGAAAGAGAAACTGCCTGAAATTATCAAAACATCAGCATGGACCACTGGGAAATTTGTGGTACTCGTCATTTTAGTGAGGGTAACGTAGACAAACCACACCTGCAAAAATAATGGACCACAGGAGCTCATGGCCTCTTCTAAATTTTTTTCCTGTGATTATGGGACATGAAAATTAAACAACTTGGTTGACTGGGTCAAAATCAAGTATCTTAGCAAAGGAAAACAAACTCCTGGGTTCTCAACACTTTGAAGGGTTCCCATTGGTTACAGAACTCATAAGATCAGATGTATTCCTGATATCAAAATGTGGTTTGCAGGTCCATCTGAGTGCCTCATCTCACAGAGTTACTCCTTGAGTAAACCTTCAGTAGGCTTTAGAGGGGTTTATGGAAGTTCATCAGAGTTCATACAAGTCTGGCCTATTAGAATTTAGTAAATGGCTCTAAAAGTCTACAGTGTAAAAAAACAAAAGAATATAAAGTTTGTTCTCCTCTAGCTGTTACAGTTTAGGGGGGAAAAAAAAAGAAACCAAACAAACCAGGAGCTAAGAGCATAAAAGATGTAAGAAAGGGATGTTATTTTATGAACAGTGTCCCTGCTTTAACATCAAACAACTGTAAATTTACTTAACACCTACAAATTAGTCTGAAGAAACGAAACTTCACTAAATTGCCTGCTTGTTGTTCAATTCACTGCAGTTGATCAAACTCTTCAACAAAGACATCTCTCAGAGCACACGAGGAGAGGAGCCGCTGTCTGGGGATGAGGTCAGGCTGTACACCAAGGTCCGCAAGGAATTCCGCACGTGGGGCACGATTCTCCTGGAGTGTGCTGCGAGGGGTAAGCACAGGACAGGCTCGAGCTGGGCCAAGGGAAATGCAGGTTGGATGTAAGGGAAAGGTGTTTTACAGGAAGGGTGATAAATGTCTGGAATGGCTGCCCAGGGAGGTGGTGGAGTCACCATCCCTGGGTGCGTTTAAAACCAGACTGGATGTATTGTAAACTCAGGTCCACCGACGAAGGAAGGAATGATGAGGAGGACTCCATCTTATCAGAAGGCTAATTTATTACTTTATTATACTATATTATATTAAAGAATACTAAACTAAACTAAAGAATACAGAAAAGATACTTACTAACTGCTAAAAAGATAATAATGAAAACTCGTGACTCTTTCCAGAGTCCTGACACAGCTTGGCCCCAATTGGCCAGAGAGTCAAAACAACTCACACCAGAATCCAGTGAAACAATCACCTGTGGGTGAACAATCCCCAAACACATTCCACATGAGCACAACACAGGAGAAGCAAATGAGATAAGAATTGGGTTTTTTTTTCTCTGAGGCTTCTTGCTGCCTTTCAGCTTCCCAGGAGAAAAACCCTGGGCAAAGGAGTTCAGAGAATGTGAATGCCACAGGATGTGGCACCCAGTGCCAGGGCTTAGTTCAGGTGTTGGGACTGGCTTGGACTCGATGATCTTGAAGTCCTCTGCCAGCCCAGTGATTCTGTGAATTCTGTGAACCCGTCCTGGCAGCTGACCTGAGAGCCCATCCCCTTGCTTTGAAACCCAGACACAGCATCTTCAGTAAATGTTTTCCAAGAAAATTAAGAGCAAGAAGCCAGGAGCATCCATCTGTTGTGGTGTCCTGGGGACACAGACACAGTTTGTGTGAAGTGCTGTCATTACTGAGAGGTCAGTGCTTGTCTCTCTTCTCCCAGTACAGCAATAACACAGGCCCAGAATTTGTGGGTGATATTCTGAACCATTCTTCTAAGTAACAGCAACACCAATGCATAGTAATAAATAATAACAATCTAGATGATAATTTTTAGTTTTGCTCTTAAAGTTTTTATTTTATTATTGCTATTAATATTTTAGAATCTGGGTGGGGTTTTTTTTCACTTTAGCTCTGGGCTAAGGTGATACCTCACACAAAAATATTAGCAAATTTGTATAGTACCAACAAAGTTATATCTTAAATAAAAATAACTAGTCAACAGTAGATTCCCCAGAAAAAGTGTTGAGTGAGCTTCAAGGTTTGTTTTGTTCGGGTTTTTTTTAAAACTTGGAAGTGACTGGTAATGGCCAGCTACGTCTGTGAGGGTAAAAATGCCAAGAAGAACCAGAATTTTTGTGGCCTACCATAATTTCTGTCAGTCAGATGCTTGATGCAATGTGTGAGATGGCTCATTCATGAGTTAGCTCTGTTCTGTGGTGACAAAAAACATCTCAGTAGTTTTTCCTCCCAAGAACAACTCAAAGAGGAGAAATAGACTTCCTTTTAAAACCTGAAGCATATACATTGAGTGATTTAGTAGCAAAGCAATGTTATTTTACAATTACAGCTAAAAAAAATGTCCCTGGTAAAGTGTGGCAGTATGAAGACCGATACCGTGGACGGGAGTTCCCAGGCTTCAGCAACTACAACACTTTTGAGGACATCATAAAAGAGCAGATGAGAGAACTGGAGGAGCCAGCAATTGAGATCCTGAACAATGTGATGAGTATGGCCCAGCTCACGGGAGGCTCTTGTGTGGGGGACACTCCTGGACATTTTCCAGGAGAAGCTGATGCTCTCAGGATCCTTCAGAGTGTGGAAATAAATCTGATTCAGCTTGGGGATTGCTCCTTCTCTAAAGCCTTCAATCTCTACACATGGTCTCCAGCATTCATTAATGCTTTTCCCAGGGGCTCTTGGAAGGGAATTAGAAAATAATTATAATAAATAGATCATAACTATAAAAAAATAGAAAATAACCATAATAAATAACACAGCAAGGAAGCAGTACTGTAGAAGTACCTGGTATTAAGTAGGCACATTCTTGGACCTGGAAATCTAAATTTCTGCTTGTTTGTATGTGTCATAAAAGCAGAATTTCTGTTATTTCTGCAGCAGCTCAGTTATTTCTGAATGAATAGAGAAAATGAGTAGTCTCCCATGTCTCATATTAACAATAGCTTAAAACCCTCATTTACTTACCTGACTTTATTTTGTCTCTCTGTTCTTCCCTTAGGACTGGTTGAAGAGAAATTTACGGAGATTGCTAAAAGGAATTTTGCTAATTTTCACAATCTAAGCAGAGTTGCCAAGGTGAGACACTACTATAAGCTGAGATTCTCAAAAGACAGAATGGCATTTGTAAATACATCCATGCTTGTGGTACCTGTCTCACTGCATTACCCTTATGCAAGTGTGGAATTTCTTGCAGGAAAATAGGAAAGAGCCTGAAAATGATAGCATGATTATAATGGCACTAATGAAAGTGCATTTTGTACAACTTTGACAAGATCTAATATATACATTCTTTATTCATTCTCCTCATATTCTTGACAGTGCAAAGAAAACCTGGTGTGGCTACCTTGAAGAGTCTATCATTAATTTCAGATTTAAGTCCTGCAATGATTTGAGTGCTGAACTGTTTTCTCCTCTCTGAAAGCAAGCCAGGGTTTTAGCCAGGGCAGGAATCTCACCTTTGCTGAAAGGGAGCAGGAGCAGACAAACCAAAAATCATCCAGCCATGGAAAAACTACAAGATGGCTGTTCACAGTTTGGGCATTGGCATGTTTTGGGGTGGAGCTCAGTGGTGTCCTTGAAGCCTTTTTCTCAGAAAAAGCTTTGAGGAAAAGATGAGAAGCATTGAGGAAAGACCAGAAGCAATGCTGGCAGCCAAGAAACAGAGTCCACTCACAGGGTACTGCTGAAAAAGGAAACTGAGAGGCAAATGTGAGGGAAGTTGGCTATTTCACTTGCATGGTCAAACCCTGCTGAGCTCCCAGGCCAACCAGACAGTGAACAAATAAATTATTTCATCCAAACACAGAGGTGTTCAGGCAGGGTCTTTAGGTGTAACACAGTGAGAGGAACGAAGAGGGAAGGAGTTCTGGCAAACACTGGACATGAGAAAATACAGGGGGTGTTTTCTTAGGAATACTAGGAAAGCATTTTAAGGGAATTTGTGCATAATTGAGGGAACTTTGCCACCCCCAGAGACTTTTAGGTGGAAGTATCAAGAAGGCCAGAAGGAGTCAGATGGCTGCAATAGAAGCACCAGACAGAGAGGGGTTAAACAGGGTTGGTTTGCTAACTACAGATCTTTTCCTTTGGGTTTCAAGCACCAGGTTTCAGGTTTGGAGTGGAACAAAAGTGCCACGTTCTCCTGCTCTTTCACAAGAGAGAGGCCACAATCCAAAGCATCACTCCATGTTCCCATGCTCTGGGGTTAGACAGTGCTGCACAAGGGCAGTTGAACACTGTGCCCATCTTGCCATTCCCTGGGGACACTGCTAAGCACTGGCCCCTTCCCAAAGGGAGCAAATGTCTCAGAACTTCTTGTTCCTTTCTTTTGTAGATGAAAATTGAAGACATTAGAGAGAAACAAGCAGCAGATGCTGAAAGACATATCCGGGCCCAGTTTAAAATGGAGAAGATTGTGTACTGCCAGGATGACCTTTACATTGGTGATTTAAATACTGTTAAGGCAAAGAACGCTCTTGATGGCTCCTCAGAGAAAAATCTGCAGTCTCTCTTTGCACCAAAGGACCCCTCTGTTGTCGTGGAGATGGTTTCTCACACCAGTGCCTATTTCTCTGTGAGTTCACAGGCAGATTTGCTGCCCCCTGAATGCCACAGCAGATCCCCCTCAGCCAGGTCTTGCTGGAGTCAGTACAGCCTTGTCTGCCCTGCTAGCACTGTGCAGGGAATAGCCAGGGGTATCTCAGAGTCTCATTCAGGTACATGCTCAGCTTCTCTGCAAACTACTGAGAGCTTCTGACCAGTGCTGAGAGTGTCAGGGCAAAGCTGGGCTCTATCAGCAGGATGCAGGATGCAGGATATGGTGATTAGAAAAGCCTGAGTGTGCCAAAGTGACACCTGGCTCCTAAACCACCCTTTGGCTACCTCCCAGCCTGGCTCAGGTCAGCCTCAAGCCACTCTGCACAATCCTGCAGGCAGCAGAAAGTGGTGTCAGTGGCTTGCAGTCTGATCCTAAACTACTACAGCAGGAGGAGCAATAATAAAACATTACATTAAAATATATCAGCTGTCTGTAGGGATCAGAGTGCATCTGCTGTACTGCAGATAGCACCCTGTAAGTGAAGTCTCTGAAGACAAATGGGGTGCTTTAACAAAGGATCACGTTAGAGAAAGGAAACAGAACATGCAGGATCAAGATTTGCTTTGTTGTTAAACTCCCTCAGAAAGCAACAAGTTCAATATTAATAATTCAGGAAGGTAGGTAGCAGCTCACTTTGAATTCCAAGAGCAGGCTTTGTGCAAATTCCTGCAATTAAATGGTCAGGCTGCTCAGGCTGATGAAGACAAAACCCTTGATTTTCATAGAACAAGAATCAAAGCCAGAAGTGGCTTTGTCCATCCCACCTTGCTACTCTGCTATATGTTTTATCAGCAGGTAAATATTTTTGTAAATGCCCTGAGAGCCATTTTCAACAATCCCACCTTGCTACACACATAAGCACATCCATCCCATCTTACTACACACTCTGCTGTATGTTTTATCTGCAGGTAAATATTTTTGTAAATGTCCTTACAGCCAATTTCAACAATCCCCCAAATGCCAGGGCACCACAGCTCCTTGGGACTGACTTATGCAAGGCCAAATAGAGTTTGAATGAGATGGAAGTTAAATATCCATGGCTGTCAACACCCTGTAGGACCTACAAATGCCATTTTCAAGTTGTACCACAAAAAGAAAGACGGAACCTCTCAATTGCAGCCAGGCACTTCGGTCCAAGTCAGGGAGAGGGAGGGGAGAGGGAGCTCAGAGCTCAGAGCTGGGAGAGGTTTAGAACCTGATGTTGTCCTAAAGCACCAGATGGGCCCCCAAACCCTGTGGATTTCCATGGGAAAAGGGGCCCAAAAGCTCTTCTGGATCAATCTGTTTGCATCCATAAATGAACCAGGCGGTTGGTCAGGTCACACAGGAGATCACCTCATGGGGATAAAAACAGATGTAATGTAGGCACAGTCTGGTCTCACTGCTGCTGAAGACATTTCCCCTTAAGGCTAAAGCTTCCTCCAAAGCTGTCTTAAGTTTAGAAGGACAATCACATCAGAAATACCATCTAAATATCACCATCTAATAGAGGAGTTTACCAGCTTTAGGAAAAATCACTCTGTGATTTCCTGCATCAAAACGTATCGCAAGCATTCAGTGAAGACAGGTTGGACCCCACAGGTTGGGCACAAGTTCTCTTTGTCAGGAATGTCCTCCCATAACTTGTCCCAGTGACAGCTGACAGAGCTGAGCAGAGGACAGTCTACCTTGGCTTTAGTTTGCTGAGGGACGAAAAGCAGCAGCTGACATCCCCATTACTCTCAATTTTTAGATTTCAGGCACAAAAGACATTGGTTGCAAAGATTTTTTAGTTCACAGCAGCACTCCCTTCTTGAACAGTAACTCAGTCCAACATTTTAAAACCTTGGAGCCACTTTTTTTACCAGATTACCTATAGACCCTTCATTTTCGAGTTCTTTTTACCAATTTAGTATTTTGCCATTTTTTTTCCTCCTTCTCACAGGAAGCAAGCAAACGCCTGGCCAATCAGATCCCTCTGATCCTCCTGTCTTCTGTCCTTCATGACTTTGGAGAAAACCTGCAGACCTCAATGCTGCAGCTTTTACAAGATAAAGAGAAGTTAAACTTTCTCCTTGACGAGGACTCTGAAGCCGCTAAAACCAGGAATTTCCTCAGCCAAAGGGTCGATCGTCTCAACAAAGCCTGCCAGTACCTCAGAGAATTCAGCTGCTTGTAATTTCTTTGTTTTTCATAAGGTTTTTTTCTCCTCATCTTCTAGCATTACTGAAGAATTTAGTATAATCCCATAAAAATGTAGCATCAGCCCAGACCTTTATTACTAATTTCTAGTGTTCAGTTTTTTCTTTATTTTCCATAATCATATGCAAACAGCTGCCTTTGCATAAAGAGCTCCACTGGGGGAGTTGTGATTAAATAAACATTATCTCATTTTTAAACACTTTCTTTGTGAACTCTGTGCAACCACTGGAATAATCATTAAAAAGCTAACACTCTGAGGATTGTTTGTTTTGTTGGGTTTTTTTTTCTTTTTAATGATGGAAGCTGTATAATTCACAAACTGTAGATATTAAATTATCTAGCTTTCCTCAATGAAGCTTAATGCATGACACTGATGATCTCCCACGTTGTGATTTTGGCTTGCTGGGGTTGCTCTCTTTCCTGCTGTCACCTAAAACACACCTCTGCAAAGTGTCACCACTAAATCTCAGCCCAGGAGGGAGAGAAGAGCTCACAACAGGCATGAAACCCTTCCAGCCTAGAAGGAAAAGGAAGTTTATTTCCTGTACGTGACTGATGCATCCAGAGGATGCCACTGGCTCAGTTCAGTCTCCTTTCCCAGCTCTCTGATTTGCAGAGGGCCAAGAGGCTCCTCCTCTCAGATGTCTGCAGCAGCACCTGAAATTTTGGGATTGATGGGCAGGATTTGGATGTCCAAAAGGAAAGAAACCTCCCAGGATGTTAAACAGTACAAGGGTGTCTCAGCATGTGTTTCGCTGCCTTTCTCTTTTCCCTCCCCAGGGCAAGGAGCACCTTTCCAAAAGCTCTTTCATGCCACTGTGGTATTTTCTGAAAAATCCCTTTGCCAGGATTTCTTCTCCTGGGAAGTGGTAAGCTTCAGTTTCTCCCTGTTCTGCTGCTTTGGAATGTGATTTGGAGATTGTTTATCCAAACATGTGAATTGTTTAAATTTAATGACCAATCACAGCCAGCTGTGTCGAGGCTCTGAGGAGTCACGAGTTTTTATTATTCATTCTTGTTAAACCTTCTGATGTATCCTTCTCTTTCTTTAGTATAGTTTTAGTATAGTATTCTTTAACATAATATAATATCATAATAAGAATAAATCAGCCTTCTGAGAACATGGACTCAGATTCATCTCTTCCCTCCTCCTGGAAACCCTCACAAACACCACACTTTCATTTCATGAAAGCTGATGCAAAATACATCACACACTGTGTTCATGACATTTTTCACATGGAAGATTTGGTTTAATAACCAAATGTAATGTCTAGCATCCAGCTAGAAAAAAAAATCTGTTTATACCAGTGTGTGATGTAGTTATTTCCAAGTTTCCTACAGGAGAAGCCTTCCCCTCAGGCTGGGTGTGACAGAAAGGGTTTGTGCCATGGAACAAGGCTTTGTCCCTGTGGCTGGTGTGTGATTTTTGGTGCAGCATTCACCCCAACATCCAGCTTCCTCAACCTTCTTGAACACTGCAGCCAGTTTCCCCTTTCTCCCAGCACATTAATTTGCTAATAGTAACTTGCAGTGCTGCAAGAAGCCTCAGAAAAAGCATCTCATACCTGTAACAACTTAATTTTTAATTTGTTTTGAAAGTACTGTAAATTCCTGGGTTATTTCATGGTATTCCCCCATCCCCCAGGGTGCACAGGTGCCATTGCAAACACCCATCTCACACCTGGAGAGGAGAGGCAAGGACACATTGCTGCAGGCAGCAGGAGGGGGAATGACAGAAGAGGGTGTGACTCCCTCAAGCTACTGCCTGCAGGCTAAACTTCCTTATCTAATTCAATTAAATCAGAGTAATTTCATCAGACCCAGCCACCAAAACCACTCGGCATTCCTGGACATCCTGCTCTATTTCCCTGGGTTTGTTCATGGACCTGAAATATTGGAATTAAAATAACTCTCTCAGCTCATCCTCTTAAGTTGTTTTTCTTTTTTTGTTTTTGGTTTTTTTCGGTTTTTTTTTAATTTTTTTTCTTTTGTTTGTTTGTTGTTGGTTTTGATTTTTTTTTAATCAGACTCTCAAAGCACTTCTTACACTGAATCCAGCAACTGTTTTCAGAAACAAAATCCAACAGATCCAAAGCACAACTAAGGAAAACTATTAGTAAAAAAAAAAAAAAAAGAAAAAAAACCAATTTATTTGGAGCAGTATTTACATGTAAGATAATTGCATTTCAATACCAAAAGAGAAAACAAGACTAGTAGAGTAATTTCATTCAATAAAGATTTATCCTTAACAAAGTGACTTGATATGGCTTTTTGATCCTCTACCACGATTATAAATTATTTTCAAAATCCTCAGTCGGGTGGCACTCGGATACAAATTACATTTTGCTAAAAACATACAGGTGGATACATAAAGGAGAGCTCTAAGGAATCAGAAGCCAAATTTAACAAATGAGGTAGTTCATCTCGTCCTGCAGAAACGCAGCTTTGTGTTTCCTTGTACAAAACATCCAGTCCCTGTGTGTGTGTGTGTGTGTGCAGCTCCAGGTGCAGCACAGCCTGCCTGGGCTCCTTTGCCCTTCCACAGCAGGGAAGTCACCTTCAATGTGCTCAGCCAGGGACCTCAGCACTGAGACTGCTCCTGCTGCAGCTCTGGGGCATCCCTGTCCAGGGCCTCCCTGCCTGGGACATCCCGGTCCAGAGCATCCCTGTCCGGGACATCCTTGCCTGAAGCATCCCTGTCCAGGACATCCCTGTCCAGGGCATCCCTGCCCACAGCATCCCTGCCTGGGGCATTCCTTTCCAGGGCATCCCTGTCCTGTGCATCCCTGTCTGTGACATCCCTGACCAGAGCATCCCTGTCCAGAGCATCCCTGTCTGGGACATCCTTGCCTGAAGCATCCCTGTCCTGGGCATCCCTGTCCGGGGCCTCCCTGCCTGGGACATCCCGGTCCTGGGCATCCCTGTGCAGGGCATTCCTGTCCAGAGCATCCCTGTCCTGGGCATCCCTGTCTGGGGCATCCCTGTGCAGGGCATCCCTGTCTGGAGCATCCCTGTCTGGAGCATCCTTGCCTGAAGCATCCCTGTCCAGGACATCCCTGTCCTGGGCATCCCTGCCCGCAGCATCCCTGCCCGCAGCATCCCTGCCTGGGGCATTCCTTTCCAGGGAATCCCTGTCCTGTGCATCCCTGTCTGTGACATCCCTGACCAGGGCATCCCTGTCCAAGACATCCCTGTCCAGAGCATCCCTGCCTGGGGCATCCCTCTCCAAATGCCACAGGGACAACTCATCCATTCTGGGTTCAGAGCAGCTTAAGGCACATTTTTGTAAGGTCTGAGGCAGCCAGACTGCACCAGTCTGACTTTGACTGACGGCTGTGTTGAGATCCTGAGGATTTTTAACTACCTGAATAGACAGTGTATTTTTATTTCTTTTTTCTGTGCCTGTACTGTAGTGCATGAAAAACTCCCTTCATACATAAGCCTCACCCTCTACTCTCCTGAGACCCCACCTGAATACTGCATCCAGCTCTGGGATCCCCAGCATGGAGTGAGTCCAGAGGAGGCCACAAAGGTGTTCCAAGGGCTGGAGCAGCTCTGCTGTGGAGACAGGCTGAGAGAGCTGGGGTTGCTCAGCCTCTGGAAGGCTCTGGGGAGATCTCATCTCCTTTTCCAGTCCCTAATGAGCCTACAAGAGAGCTGGAGAGGGATTCTGGACAAAGACATGGAGTGAGAGGACAATGGCTACTGAAATCAGACTGAAAGAGGGCACATTTACATTAGATTTTAGGAAGAAGTTCTTCCCTGTGAGGGTGGTGAGGCACTGGAACAGGTTGCCCAGGGAAGATGAGGATGGTCCAACCCTGGAAGTGTTTAATGCCAATTTGGATGGGGCTCTGAGCAACCTGGGATAGTGAAAAGTGTCCCTGCCCATGGCAGTGGGGTTGGAAGTGGATGATCTTTAAGGTCTCTTCCAACCCAAACCATTTTGTAATTCTATACTAAAAAAAAAACATTAATTTCTTTTAAAATTGCCAACCAGCAGCTCGGAGATTCAACATTCACATTACTTAACATTTAATTTAAAAACTACTAAACCAAGTGTCTCAGCATCCTGCTACGAAAATCTGAAATTAAATTCTGATTGAAATTGTCATTATAAGCCTGATCATCAAGTGAAAGTTACTCAACAAAAGAGAGACATTTCAGCAAGCAGCTGACAGAATGAGTCTGCCAAGCACCACAAGGAGAAGAAAGGTGCTCATTGTGATAATCCTTCACTGATTAAGATCTGTCACTGTAGCCAGCACAGAACCAAGTGTGCAATCCTTCATGTTACTTTTAAAAGGAAAAATCAAAGAGGAAAAATAAAATCAACCACAAAGTGAATAAATATCCCAGGCCCCCATGGCTTCATTCGTTCTTGTCCTCAGGAACATCGATTAGCAATGAGAGTGTTGTCATCTGTTTGCCTGTTTAAAAGAAAAAACAAAACAGAAAACAAAGGTTCAGGTTCTGTCTTAACAATCACTTGGGTGCTTCCCAAAAAAAGAGTTTAGTTACCATGCAAATCACTTTTTTTTTTTTTTTAAGTAGAATCACGTTTCAGGATGTGAGGCCTTAAAATTTATGAAAAAACTCCGAATATTTTACCTGCATATTTTTATAAATCCAGTCTGTAAACACAGTCATATTCCCATACACTCCAGGTTTGTTGGGAGTGGCACAGCCAGTGCCCCAGCTGGTGTCTCCAACCAGCCACCACACAGAGTGGTGGTGAGTCACCAGAGGACCTCCACTGTCACCCTGCAGGGGACACAAACACCCTGTTAGTGACACAGCCACCAGGAAAAACACGACCCATTTCACCCAGGATCACAGCTTTAGTTTCAATATAAACCCACCTGCCATTTAGGGACTCACTAAAACAAGGTATGGTGGCAATTTTGGTGTTAAATAATGTCTGCTTCCAATAGGGATGAAAATAATTTGCCCAGAGCCCTCTAAGTAAGACTGGCATTATTGGCTTTATTGTTCACAACCAGAACACTGTGATTAATAATATAATAATGATAATAATGCTGTAGTTATGAAGAGCATTTGATCACTTTCAAGTACCAGGTAACAAACCATCCCTGAAGCATTAAAAAGGAGCCTCACCCCCCTTGGGAATTTAGTGAGAACTCAGCACTGGCAGCCATTCAGATGATGAAACAAAAGCTCTCCTCTTTAAAGGGATGCATCACCAAAAGAACCAGAAGCCCAAGCAGATGTAATGCAAATTTTTAATTTTTGGGGGGCATAGGATTTATTTGTAATAGAGAAATAGAAAGATAGAAAGAAAGACAGATAGAAAAAAAAAAAAAACCTACTAGCAAGGCCACAAAAATAATCAGATCATTTCATATTTTACTCAATTATTAGCTATTAATTAGGAATAATTACCTGACAGGAATCAATTCCCCCTGCTAGGTCTCCAGCACAGATCATTGTAGGCAGAATCATGCCATTGTAGATATAAACAGCATTACACCTGGAACGTTCTATGAGGGGCACCGCAACGTAATTCAAGTTATTTGATGTTTTACCTGGAATTGGAATATGCACAAACGTGCAAAGACAAAACCAGAATCAGCATCACATTACTTTGCTGTTACAAAAAATCCCAGCAGCCAAGATGAAATAAACTTCCAAGAAGTAGCAGGATGGAAATTTAAGATGTAAGAAGCGTCAAGACCTCCTCCAGCACTTTTCTTATGCCAAAAAAAACCCTTTCCTCCCTTTCCTTTTTCCAGTCTTTCAATTTTACTTGCATTATTCTCTTTCAGCCTGAGGTGGTGGAAAAGAGCAGCTCGTGTTCTTTCCCACATCCACAGGACATGCTTGGCATGCAGCAACCCTTGCTGCAGCAGGGGCAAAGAATTATCTCCTGGATGGGTATTTCTGGCCCCCAAAACTGATTTGAGGCTCCCTTTGCAGTCTGCTGAATGCAAAACTTGCTTTGAGACAGAATGCCCTGGGTAAATATTGGGGGCTGTAAAATGGGTGAAAAAATAGTGTGTGAACAGATGTAATTCAGACTGTCCCATCAGCCCATGCAACAACATTCTTAGGATGAAGAAGACTGGTTTATGTGAAAGATCAAAATATTCCAGGAGCACTTTTTACCTCCTTGGTACTCTGCTCCCCACCCTGATATCCAGCACTGCTGGTTAGGCTGGAACATCATTCCTGGATTGGGCAGGCAAACTGGCCTCACAGTTTCTGCAAAACAAACAGAAAATAGATGTTCAGACAGAACTCAAATTTAAATGACCACCACTTACACACCATGCATTCCCCCTGTACTTTACATTCCTTGCAGGCAGACTATGCAAGAAGCAGCAGAAAGTTTACCAGCTGCCCTTTCCCTGAGAGGTACCTGATCTTCACCTCAAACCTACCCCATCTCCACCTCAAACCCATCATCTCCACCTCAAACCTACCCCATCTCCACCTCAAACCTACCCCATCTCCACCTCAAATCCATCATCTCCACCTCAAACCCATCATCTCCACCTCAAACCCATCATCTCCACCTCAAACCTAC
>WBNP01004189.1:86936-100113 GCA_013401095.1 Passerina amoena | reverse complement strand
TCTTAGGCACTCAGTGAAGGAAATGGTGAGCCAAGCCCACCCTCCAGCTGCTTTCTACCCTCTCCAGCTACATGCCCTGCCTTCAGCCTCATCTTCCTGCGGAGGGTTCCCACCTTTCTTCACCATCTGGCCTCCACTACGCCTTGCATTCACCAAAACTGTCCTGTGGGACACTGCAGGCATGAGCACAAAAGCTTTCAAAGCCTATTGAGAAGCAAAATGAAGGGAGAAAGTGGAGCTGATTTAGGAAGTCGTTGCAGAAGAACTGAACAAGGGAGCCGCAGGGAGTTTGCAGGCACAGCAGCCTACAGGTTTGGACACTGGACACTTCAGAGTGGTTTAATGATAATAAAAATGAGATCCATTTTTGCATGCTGTGTGTTCATGTGACTGGAAAATAGGCTGTGCCAGCTGCTGTGAATGTGTTGCAGCTTGTAGCTCTTGTCACCATGCACAAACTCCTGCTGCTGGTCAGAGAGCCTTAGAAAAACACCTTTGACGTGGCCCACAGAGGATGGGACATTTTTTTCTTTTAGAAGAGGACAGGGAGGATAGAAAAATGACAGCTGTGTTTTTAAAAAGAGGGAAGAACAGTTGCTGCAATCAGATTAAAAGCAAGGTCTCTTTCCCTCCAACAATCCCCACTGGAAGATGGGCTTGCACTGTGCTGCAGGCAGAGGCTGCACCTCTTCCAGCATCTGGAGAGAGCCTGGCTGAAAGCAGAGAAGCTTTTATTAACCAAAGATACCTGCTGTACAGCTTTTTGTACAAGTCTATATTCCCAGCACTCGTGTTCAGCTTCATGTAGCTCTTAAAGCTGACGTCAGGTACCCCACGACTGTAGAAATATGTATCCCTAAAAAACAGAAAGTCCACCATGAAACCCAGCAGTGCTTTCAGTTTTCCAACAAGTGATAACAATGAGCTGTGCCAAGCCAGAGCTTCTGACATGACATCACTAGAAATCTTTATTTTTGTTTATTATATTTATTTTTGTGAGCGTGGAACCCTGGTGGTACAGCCCAGCCACAGTCACTGGGTTAAAATATTTATATCATTTATTTATATAATTTATATAAAATTATATAAATATATATTATAAATATGTATTTAAAATAAATATGTATTATAAATATATTATATTTTATATAATATTTATATCGTTTATATCATATTTTTACCTGATATGTATACGCCTCATATAACAGGCTAAGATGAAGAGATGCCTTTGCCAGCACATTTTCACAGCAAAGTCTCAAACACATTAAAAATGGCAAGAGGGAAATTTTAACCTTCCTTTTTCTGAGCAGAGGTTGCACTTACACACTGTAGCCCATGTCTTTGCATGCAATCTTCCCATAATCATCATTCCAGTCATCTTGGCAAACAGGATACCAGGATTTGCTGACAGGTGAATAAACTTCCAGGATAAAATTTGGTCCAAAAAGTCTAACTGCCAGAAAAGGAAGAAAGGGAAAAAGGAAAAAAAAAAAGGAAACTAAGAACACCACATGCTATTATACTGCTCTCTCTGCTTGGAAGCAGTTACCCATAATATCCACTTCATGTATGAGCTGATGTTAATTTAATGCTCCCTTCTACTCAAATTCTGAGTAAAAAGCCAATAGACAGAAATATGGCAATGATTTACTTCTTTTCATGTAAGACAATTTATAAGAATTACCACTTTTAAAATGCAAATGCACAAGGTAGGGTTCATCCTTTAATTTCAGCTTTTATGCTAAAAGTTCTCTGTTATATTCTACCACTGAGAAAGACTGCAATAATGAAAATTTCCTGATCTTTTCTTTACGCAACCATATATTTCTTAATATATTACATACTGTGTATAAATAAAATATGGTCAATTGAAAAATAGTTCATATTATCTTATTAATATCTCTTATTATTAAGAGATTATATTATCTCTTAATACATCAAATTTCTTCAGAGAAGTGCTTTGTAAAGCAAGAATGTAACCAGGAGCAATTAGCTCTGACATTCCATGTCCCGTTATGTATCTGCTTGCACAAGAATTTAATAAAAAATAGTTCAAGCAAAAGAACAGATTGAAACAGGCTTCTCCAAGAAGTCATTATTCTACCAAATGGGGTGGAACAGCTGCCAGCAAATGCTAACCTCACATGGGAATGTGCTGAATAAAAGTTTGCAGAGGGAATTTAAGGCACAGCTGGAATTTCCAGCGTGGCACTGGTGCGACCCAAGATGCCAAACCTCTGGAACGGACAAATCAAGGTTTCCACCTTCTACCTTCAGCTCTAAAGCTTCCCTTGGCATCTTTTCAGTTCAAAGCTATGATTAAGCCAGGCTTTCTTATACAAATGAGTTATGAAATAGTTGAAGAACTAAGAGGAGAATAAGGAACACAAAATACATGGAAAGACACAAGCCTGATTGAAGACCACCAGGTTTGTTATCACCTGAAGCTTACTGAGAAGTCACTACTGACTGTTCCAGCCAGAGACAATGCTAGATCCAGCTCTGAACAAACCCCACTCAAATTAAAAGGTGGCATTTAAAAAACTGACTCAAAGTCAAGGCAGCTCAAACCCCTGAGCATTTTATTCAGTTTTTCAATCGGGCTGGAAACAAACTGAGTATCTATACATGCCACACATCCTAAACCACTTTAAAGACAGACCTTGGGCTAAAAGAGCCTTGTTGCAGCCTAGGCAAGCTCTGTACAGGGCAATCTGTCCCAAAGCTCCTGCAGTTGATGCCGATTTCCCCCAGCCCTTGGCTGCTGTCACTCACCACAGCGGTTCTCGTCCTCCCCGTTGGGGCAGTCGCTCACTCCATCACACCACTGGGAGGGGGACATGCACACCCCTGAGGAGCCACACTCAATCAGGGAGCTGAGACAGTGGTTCTCTACTGCAGGGAGACAGAAACACAGCCACGAGGCTGCACATTGTCACCGTGATATTTTATGGAAAATCCCTTCGTCAGGATTTTTCTCCTGAGAAGCTGAGAGGCCTCAGAAAAGAAATGTCAACAAGAACTCTCTGATTGCTTGGAATGTGGTTTGGAGGTTACCAAGAGGTGCATCTTAGATTGGTTCCATGTGAATTGTTTTTGATTAATGAGCAATCCCAGTCCAGCTGTGTCGGGACTCTGTCACAGGTTTTTATTATTCATTCCTTTCTAGCTTTCTGATATCTCCTTTCTCTTTCTTTAGTATAGTTTTAGTACATGATATGTTATGATATAATAATATAGTAAATCAGCCTTCTAAGAACTCGGAGTCAATTCTCATCTCTCACCTCGTCCTGGGACCCACAACACCACAACAATTGGTGACCACCCACATCAGCCCAGCTCTCAAGGAGTTTCCCTCTTTGATGGAGCAAAATGTTGGAAGAGGCTCTTAAACCCAGAGGTGGGAGGGACCCAGCCTGCTCCAGCAGAGATGGATTGCTCTGTCCTTTGCCCAGACCAAGTCTCTGATGCAGCTGATTGGGTTTTGGCCACTGGACTCCCCTGAATAATCAGGCACCACTAAGTTGTCAGAGAAGAGTCAGCTTTGCACTGGCAAAGTGTTAGCACGTAGAAAAGGAGGAGGAGAGTGAGTGCCTCGATTATGTACTTTTGCTCTCGTTTAAAACAAGATTACACTCACCCTGCTTAAATCAAAATGAGTCAAAAAATCGCCCCTAAGAACACAAAAACAGTTCTAAATTGACTCCCTTAAAGTTATAGAATAGTTTGGAAGGGCTCTTTAAACATCATTTTAGTCCAACCCCGACGCAATGAGCAGGGACACCTTCCACTGGATCTCTCCTTCTCTTCTCCTGAGCAGGATGGAAAGGAGAGGTTCCTAAAACTAACAGATTTTTAGTTTCCTGCTTTTTTAGCAAAGCAGCTTTCATTGAAAGGGAAATTAAGACAGCACAAGGCAATCTTCACCTGAGCTGAACAGAATTGGTCCAGCCCTGCTTCAGAGTTCAGCCACCCCAGCTGGGGATGATTTCCAAAGCAAACATCCATGGTACAACTTAGAGTGCTGAGACAGGCTGGGCTCATGCAATGCTTACACAAAAGCCCCACAGAGACAAATAAATGGATGTAAATGACTTTGCTCCAAGAGAGATCCCATTTTAGCAAAGCAAAACACATCTTGACCATTTACACTCCCGCAGTTAAGGTTTGCACACTTATTGCAATCCCCTCCCTTCACCCAAAATTAAGTGAAGCTCAAATTTGGAAAAGCATTAAAAAGAAAGAAGTAAAAAAAAAAAAAAAAAACCCCAAAAAAAACCACTCAACCCACAAACAAAACTGAGCCATTAAGAAGCAACATTAGTTCATCTCTTAGGAGAAAAGGAATAAAGACTTTTCTGTCCTTAATTCAGAAGAAAGCATAAAATGAGAATGGCTATCTCTAACTTGAAAAGTTTAATACATCTTTTCTTTAAAAAAATAAATAAGGAAAACAAAATAACTTACCAAAATACCATATGAAGAAAGCAGCAATTGCACAACAAATGACTATTAATATAGATAATATTATTATTATGGTTTTCCTTAGACCTGAAATGAAAGCAAGGAGAAGAGAAATTAGGTTCACAAGTAAAGCAATTTCCACCCACCAGTAATTTCCACCCATCAGCACTATTTATTTGACATTAAAATCAGTCATTTTTAGCCAGACTTTTCCCCATTCCACAATCCTTGCTCCCAAAGCCCCCAGCTTCACCAGCACCCCAGCCAGCTTCTGTCACTTCTTCATGACAGGAAGAAAGGCATGAAGGAAGTGGCTCCTTCAATGCACAACTGGGAAGGGAAAGTCCCTTTCCTTTGTTATCTTACTTCAACATATCCCAGGTCAAAAACTGTGGCAGTGCCAGTTGTTGGTTTTCTGGGTCTGGATTGAAGGCACTTGAGATAGTGTTTTGTGTTCAGACTCAGGTGTTTATTATTTCTTATCAGTAAAACAGTCTCACTACTGTGAGTTCTGCAGCTTTTCATTAGAAGGCAGAAAATGGCCAACAATCTCGTGGTACAAGGACTTTTAAGACTAAACTATCCAATGAAGAACTGACACCTGGATTATTTTCCCTTTTTACTCAATAACTGATCCCAAGGAGCTGCAATGGGGACTTTTCTGCCCAATTACAAAATGCCACCCAAACCCATGGAGAAAGAGCATGAAGAAGAAACCCAGGACGACACCCTGTGCCCTCCATCTTGCTTCCATCCAAAACATACTAAAAATCCCAAAACCCAAATTTCTCTACACTGCTCTCTATAATCTATTTCACACTTTTGTGGATTCTGATCTGTCTTGAAGTCTGGGAAACTTTCTCCATGAATGAGGGTCAGAGTCAGTGCTGCCCTGGGGGTCAGGGCACCCCAGAGCAGACAGAGAAATATTCCCAGTGGGTTTTCACACAAAACCAGGAGAAACCCCCCCAGAACTTACTGGCTGCACAGGTTCTCCTGGGCGGGGGTGCTGCTGGCCTGGTGGACTGGTGGGTGGCAACCCTTGGGATGTAGCTTGGCACGGAGGGAGGGTTTGTGGAGAAGAGCTGTGGGTAGGGGTGAGCACCTGCTGCCGGCCTGGCAGCGTAGGGGGGCTCTGGCTGGAAGCCCCTGTTCTCGTAGTATGGCGGTGGTGGACCCTGAGGGGTGGCGTGGGGAGGGAGGGAACAGCAGAGAGTGAGAAACAGGGACAAAAACCTCCCAGTCCCACTCTGTTAAATACACCCCCTGCACACAGAGCACTTACTGGGGACTCCAGTGCACACAGACAGAGAGATTCACAGAACATGCCCAAAACCTCACGGGTTGAATAATAAAAATAACACAAAGTGAGGCTGGGAATGCTCTGGCAAGATCAGTCTCCTGATCTTGCTTTCCATAGCAGCCCAGCCTAAGAAGGATTCTTGAGCCCAGCCCTCCCAAGCTGTTTGCACAAATGCTTGCCCTGGGACGTCTGACAGGGTAGAAATAAACAGCAGGGACAGCTGTGGGTTGCACCAGCACAGAAAGAAATGCTGACAAGTAACAGCCTTTGTCCAGGTCCAGGATAAATGCTTACTGCCCCATTTCGTGCTGTGACAGCACCAGGTACCCCTAAGCTATTTCTGATTCACACTGCCCTCCAACAGGAATATTTATCCTGCAAGAGCTTTAAGAACTAGTTAGAAGCCATTCTAACCTATCCCACCAAAACAAGCTTAAAAAAAAATCAAAAGCATGTGCTCAAAAGCATAAATCTCCCCTAAAAGTATCTGAGCACTTGAAATGTTGTTTAATTTGAGGCTCTTACACCTGCCTCACAGCATCCTTTCCCCTTTTTGCCTAAAAGGAAACACAACAAACAGTCCATGTTTTAAAAGACTTGTTAATCAGGACATCACTCAATGGGCTGTTATGTGTAAAGAAATAGAACCATGTTAAAAGAAAAAAATCAGAGAGGAATATTGTGAATATTTTGTTTACTTACTAGAGTAGAGGTCATTTTTCCTTTGTCAACAGTACAGAAACAATTCAAGTGTTGGGGAGTAAAGTGTGAACCTACACAAACAAACAAAAAAGAAAACAATCACAACTGGAGGCTTTGTCCAGCGTTCTTGTCAGTTTTCCCTTTGGAAAAAGGCCAGATTTGCAGAGGGGGGGGAAATAAAACAAATAAAAAACCCAACAAAACTCCAAGCGGAAGTATTTGAAGAGAGGGTACAAATCAAGGTGCAGCATGAAATCAGATCTCAGCAGCCTCTCAATACAAGCCTGAGGATTATACAGTGGCAACTATTCATTAGCACGAGGGCAGCACAAACTGAGAAGGTCAAGTCAGTGCTCACTCTGGCTGGCAGAACCAGAGTCAGAGAATCTCCTGGCAGGGACCCACACGGTGTCAGTGCCACGGCCAGGCCCTCTCTCAACACTTACTCAAGTGTCTCTCTGAGGTTTATGACACAGAAACCAGCACAGCATCAGCAAATACAAATTCAACCAGTTCATGATAGCTGCAGGCCCCACAAGGTCACGTTTTTTTCACTCTTGGGTGTTCTAAAGAGTTGTTTTCTTGGCTGTGTGTTGTAGTCACTGAACCAAAAGCAGGGAGAGAAGCACTGCAGGGGAACTGTGCCACAGCAATACTGAAAGTTTTGCAAACAGGGGAAAAGAGAGGTTCTGCACTGAATGTTTCAAGCATCCAGGAGTTTATTTTAAAGTTAAACGTTAACGTTGAGCAAAACCACTGATTGCCACAGACACAAAAAAAACCAAAAATGTTTGCTGGTGCAGATCTAAAATAGGCAGTTACACAGCTCCAAAAGAAATCATTCTAATAAATGCTGCTGTCTACTGAGTCTTCTAATGTTGCTCTACAAGAAAAAAAAGCCTAGAAAGTGCCTCAGTCCTGCACTGAGAAATACCTTTCTCTACCTTGCAGGGCAAAACCCTGCACATTGCAGCTGTGTAAAAGCACAACATAATTCAGCCCAAAGTAACAGGTTATTCTTTAAAACCTCTGCCAAGGCATCATCTCACCCAAAACTGAGCTGCAAATGTCACTGAAGCAGATTTCAGCAGCTGCTCAGCCCCTCAAGCGTGCCAATTCTTTGTGACACTTCAGGAAGGCTGATGCTGGTATTTGCTTATCAGCAAACATGTAAATAATGCACCACTGCACTGATTTGTGTGGCAGACAGGTGAGCCTTACTCATACTCACTGAAAGTCCATCAGACTGGTGACTAAGGCTCCAGGACTTCTGCTTTGCTTTATGTCCCATCCATCCTTGCCCAGCTCTTCACAGCACTGGGGAAGTGCAGCTCTGCCCAGGCTTAGGGACAAATAAATCACAGGAGGCTGTTTCTGTTCCTTGTTCCCTGAAAAGGAGAAGGAATTAAAGGGTTAAGAAGTTTAGTGACACCAGAGAGAAGTGGTGATTCTGAGGGAAGCCAACAGGTACTATGACCAAAAAAAATCCCAAAATTTTTCACATTACCATTTGAAAGGCTTTGCAAATTAACAGAGTAAAGTGTGTTCCTCGCTCTTTTTTGGGAGTGGTTTTGGTTTGGTTTTATTTTTTTTTCAAATGAGGAAAAAAATATCTCTCTTGCTTAGCTGGTTTTCCACAGTCACTCTCAATTTAATTCTTGTTAATCTATTTCCTACCCAACTTCTGATTAATAACACTTCCCCTGTTATAAAATACAGGAACTCATAGGTTCCTGTATTTTATGGTATTCTATTCTATTCTATTCTATTCTATGCCAGTGTTTTAAAACTACAGGAAACCAAAATCACTGAACTCCTGTTAGTTTTGCAAATGTTTCAGGCAAAAATCAATCTGTAGCATCCAATAATGACATAATCTGGTTTTCCTAAGCACACATCACTCCCACACTTCAAAATGTTTTACAAACACATCAAGAGAACTGCAACAGCTTCTCAGATAAGGAACCTGAGTCATGGAGAAGCAAAGTGACCATCAAACACTCCCCAGCAACTAGAGAGCTGCAAGGGACTGGTCTGCCTTATCTAGTCCAATACTTTGGCCCCTAACTCACCTCACACATCAGACAAATTTAAATAGACCATTTAAAAGTGTCCTAAACCCACTCTGATGGTGCAGAAGAGTTCAGTGGGAATGTACAACTGTCCTTCCCTCTCACTGCCCTCATTCCTCCTGAGGTCAGCTGAGCTATTACAGCACTTTGCTTCTGAAAAAACAAACTTCAGGAGTCCTTTAAAGGGAGCTGGAGATCCCAGGCAAGGGAACTGGGATGAAGTTCCCCCACCAGAGCTTCAAGGTATCACAGGGTACCAGAGGCCTGAGGGTTGGCTTGCTAACACCTTCCAGCTCTGAAAAAAGTGCACCCAAATAATGAAAGGGACCCATCAGCCCTGTCCCTAAATTTCAAAAACTCCAGTGTGGATGGAGCAGAACCAGCATTTACACCTCCAGCAACACAGAAGGTCCAAAACTGAGTGGGTTTTTCTTTAGTAACTCAAAGTACAGGAAAAAAAGCCACTGTTTCTAATGACAGAAGAGACAAAGAGTAAAAAGTCACCACTGACACAGTTCACTGATGAATAAAGCAAAATGTGTTGCCTCAGCTGGCAGCTGCTATTTGAAGTAGCCAAGGTTTTTACATATGCCTTAGGAGTGTTAATTTTATGTTATCTTAATCATGGGTCATTAAGATTGAAGGAATCCATCACTATTTCCAGTAAATTTGTCAGAAATGAAACCAAAAAAGGAACACAGCCAAATGATACAAAAAAACCCCAATAGATTAATCCAAAACAAATTCAATCCAATAGCTTTTTGCATTTTTTAATTAGTTTTTCTACAGATTTCTGCAAATCAGGTCTTTAAGTAAAAGTTGCAGCACAGTTGGTCTGTACATCATTTGACATCCTCTTATTTAATCAAAAATGGGACTGTCCAGACCCTCAGCCCTCCAGAGGCTTGTCCCCCTCCCTGCCACAGTGACAGTCCCTCTGTGCCATGGAGAGTTGTGCTGCTCAGCTGCACATGGTCCTCACCACCACGTGCTCCTAAACCCCTCACTGAACTTTGGGGAATTTTGGGCAAAAATGAGACCCTGATTTTGCCTCATTACAGCAGCATCAGCTCATGGCCCCCTCACACCTCCCGTGTCCTTTGCTGGCCAGGAGCCAACATCCCAAAAAGGCAACAGACAGAATGAAAGGCAAGAAACCCCAAAGGTCTAAGCAGGATTTTGTAACGACACCAGACCTGCTGCCTTTTACCCCGGCTCTCCATGCAAGGAATAGCAGCACTTCCTCAGCACACACCAAGCCAGAATTGTTTATTGGTTTCCACAGCTTTTACAGAGTTCCCCATTGGCTGTTTCCATGCCCAAGTCAATAGGATGCAATAACTACCTCCAGATATCCTAATTCAACACTGTGAATTCAACTGGCCAAAGAAGGCAGAGTTATACTGGCAACAGCTTGCTTCCTGCATTTACAGATTTACATATTGCTCCAATAGGTGTTTCAGGCTATTTCCTGAAACAGAAACATCAGCTGTTTGCTGAGCCCTGTGATGGTTATCAACAATTGAAAAAGAAACCCCAGAACAAAAAAAAACCAAACTAATTCTTCACAGCTAGACGTACATAAAAGCAGCCACGTGTAAACAGAGATGTAAGAGGACAGAAGAGTCAAAACCCAAATGAATGAAGTCAAGTTCATCTTCTAAAAGGAGGAAGCATAAAAGCATCCAAACATTCTACATGAATCCAACACACTGCAACCCATCCAAATAATTCTCTGTATCAAGCAAACCAACAGAACTCACTGAGATAACAAAGGAGAATTTCAACGCAAAGCTCAACCTTTAAGAAGGGCAAGCCAATGTATAATGGCATTGATGACACTAGAAAAGAAACATTATTTCTTTTTTTTTTCATTTCCAAACATTTTATGATCATCTAGAAGTTTCAGCAACATAACTGACAACACAACATAACCATGGTGTGGAGGAAAGGTTAGTGAGGCAATAAAATTAAAAAAAAATTTAAAAGAGGGAAAAAAAGCAAAGATATGATTCCAGATTAATTTTCATGATCTCTTCACAGAGCAATTTCACAGGACAATTCCTGCCTTGTCACCTGGACAGGAGGAAAGAAACATGGTGAAGATTGCTGTTTAACAGTCAATACTAAAAAAATATCATGACTTGGAAATGAAGTATAGAAAGATTTAAGAAAATCCAGTCACGAATGAAGAAGGAAGGGAGATAAATAAGATTTTTTTATGCCATTTCATTAACAAGATTTCCTAGACACTTCTTCAGGAAGTGGCACTGAGTATTTTTATTGTGATGTTTTATAAAAGTGACTTTAATTTACTCCATTTATGCTTTGGCAGGGATCAAAGACAAATTGACTGAATGTCCCAAAGTCATCAAAATCAGGGTCCTACAGTGTTCTGGCCTTTCAACAAACCTCAACAGAGGTGAGCTCTACTCAGCATGCCTGTGCAGTAACATCACAAGTATTTCAGAGAAGTCTGTGAGACTATGCAAATATTTACCTGTAAGGTTACCACAAATAAAACCTCGTCCTTCTCACTGTTCCTAAGAAATAGTTTTGAAGCTATTCTAGATTAGCTCCTAAAAAGCCATTACAATGTTCAAGTACTTATCAAGAGGTGTTAAAAACCAGTGCCTCTTGATAAGCACTATCAGCAGTGGCTCACTGAAGTCCACAGCAATATTCCCCAGGCCAGGACAACAAGATTAATTCTACTTCCACGTGCTAAAAAAAAGGAGACATTAAAATTCTCTGAGGATAGCAGTCACATTTTGAAAAGTTATAGGATAGCAAATTCATACTACAAATAATTAATTGTATTATTATTATTATTATTATCATCATCTGTCTGAAAACAGACATTTACTTCAAACTCAGCCTTGTCACAAGTACATCGTGTGCTTTGTTAGGAGCAGTGGGCTGAGGAAGGAGGCTGAAATGCTCTTTCCTTTTTTCTCATTTCATTGAGTGGGTGGTGAGTGGCACAAAACCAGCCATTTCTGAATCAGAAAGGACCAAGAGCCCAGAAGAACCAGAGGCTCTGGCATGGCAGGAGATGGACCCATTGTTCAGGCAGCAACTGCAAACCACAGCACACAAAACCAGATCACAGGAGGAGCTGGAGGATGCAGCAATGGCCAGCTTGGCCTTTGGATTCTTACTTCCCCTACATGACATCCCAGGTTCTGCCCTTGCCCTTCTTCCAAGGCATAAGCAAATAACTTTCTGGCAGAAGCATGTTTGCTAACCATTTTCATATTTGATTATTACCCTCTGGCTAAATTCAAGTGTCTGTCTACGTCACTGAAAGTCACTGGCAAGGAAATAAACTTCTCAGAAACATTTATTCACCATATTTGAGCTGCAAATAATGCGATGTCAATAAGGTAGCCCTAGGTACCCACACTGCAGGAAAATAAAACCCAGCAATGTTAACAAACCAGATTTATTTAGATACCTGTCCAGGTCAGCGATTTTTAACCCGTGACCTACAGCCACTGAGGAGCTGCAAACCACTTCTAAGAGGTCTATGGCAGATAAGAGTGAAAAGCAAATCTTGCTGGCAGGAGGTTTGAATTCACTCCACGGGGAGGCTCCTGTTGCCAGAAATGGGTTTCAGGATGCACACATCAAAGCCTGGGAGAAACACAGGCACAGGCGCCAGAGCCACCACCACCGTGGCACTGGAGCTGCTCAGCGAGGACCAGCCCTGGACTGGCACAGGAGGAAAAGCCTGTATCTTCAGGACTGGCAACTCCAAGGCAAATATTTTGACCAGCATCCCACAATAATGTGTTGCTTTGTTTTTCCATCAACATCCAGGAACGTAGTTCCAACTTATTTCCAATTTCACGCTAGGCTACCGCGATAGATTTGCCCTAGGCTGACTGTCCTGTGAGCCAGAATAAATTTTAATAGTTTAAGAATGAAAGGAAGAAAGACAAAAAGGCACATGAAGTCCTATTTTGACATCAACATTTATCTTAGCCCACCTGTATTTTGGCTTTACATCTACACCTGTAGGTAAAAGCCACAACTTGCCATTTTCCTAGTTCACTGATCTATGCCACACACAACGTCCACGTCTTTCCCCAGCAAATATTTACCCAGATGATGCAAATAACCCAAGCTGCTTCCTTGGGCTCTTTCTAAAGCACTGGAGACATTAGTGTCACTTAACTCAGGACAAACAGGGCCACGTAGGACAAGGGCTCAGTATGACAATGCTCCCTTAAATTCACAGACACCCAGCCAGGAAGTTGAGGTTGAGTTTCAATGTCCAGGTAAGCAATGAACACAAAGCCACCTGCGAGGAGGTGTGGACTGGATTCATCTCAGCATGCAAAGCTTTGGCACGAAGTTTCAGCGGTACAGCTCTTCTAAAACTTACTTCTCCAAAATCACTCGATTTTGTGCCAACTTGGACCCCAAATTAATGCTTTTGCTAAAACCCAATGCATCAATGCGCACTGAAGAGGCCCCAGAGCTAATAATTGTTCTGGTTTTACTCTCTCTGCGACCTTGAGGAGGTTGCCCAATCTTTCACCCTTCATCACCAGGGCAGGAGATGGACAAGCTGCACCTGGAGCGGTGCGGGGCGGGCCGGCTCTGGCCGAGCCCTCGGCACCTTCCCCGC
>WBNP01004189.1:59032-86536 GCA_013401095.1 Passerina amoena | reverse complement strand
GCTCCCGGCTATCCCAGCTATCCCCATCCACCTCCTCCCTGCTCCTTCGGCTCCCGGCTTCCCTTACACGCCGGCCCGCGGCAGAGCGCGACTTTATCGCTCTGCATCTCGCCCTGGAGACACCGGCTGCGGACAGGGGACACCGGGGACAGCAGGGGGGCACGGGGAGAGCCGCCTCTCGCTTTTCACTCCTCCGGCGCCTCCTACCCCGCGGGACGGGGGTTCCCAGACACCGCCGCGCTCCCTCCTCATCCCCCCACAAGAGCACAGCGAAGTTTCTTGGTTAAAACCCAAACCCAGCGCGGCGCAGCTCGCAGCGGCCGGGATGGCGATTCCCTCCCAGGTGGCTCCCGAGGCCACGGGGAGAGCGGCGCTTACCTGGGGGAAGCTGCGGGAGCTCGGCAGGGGATGGGAGGCGGCGGAGGGAGCCGGGAGCGGGCGGTGCGGCCGGGGAGGAGTCACGGTGCGGGCCAGGGGCAGGTGCCCGCAGGTGGATGCGCCGCCCGCCCGGCCCCTTCCTCCCGCGGCGGGCGGGACCCGGCGCTGCCCGCCCCGGCCCCGGGGCCACCGCAGCCCGGCGGGCCCGCAGGGACACGGGCTGCCCTTCCCTTCCCTTCCCTTCCCTTCCCTTCCCTTCCCTTCCCTTCCCTTCCCTTCCCTCCTCTCCTCCTCCTCCTCCTCCTCCTCCTCCTCCCGAGCCGCAGGCGGGCGAAAGGGGAGGCGATGTCTGAGCCCCTTCCCCGTGTAAGACCCCTGGGTTTGGCTTTCGCTGCTCGAGCCCGGCGTGCTGGGGCTGTGCCCTGTTTTTTGAACTCGTCCCTGTTGGCCTCCGTTTCAGGGTGTTGCAGGAAAATAAGGAGTCGCAGCACTTCCCTGAACAGGGCAGGTCAGTACCTGATAAAGATTGCTCGTAAAACACCGGCCGGGGCGAATGACTTCCGTTTTCTTTGGACTTTTCCAGGATCATTTAATAACGGGGCACTCTGGGAAATTACTGCCGTCTCAACGGTCGCGCTACTCACACCTTGTGGTGCCACCTGTAAGGCAGACCTACAGAGAGGGAGGGTTTTTCTCTGCCAAAGCTGAGCTCCACATTAAAAAAAAAAAAAATCCACTCACATCCCAAAACTTACTTTTCCAGTACTACTCTGAAGTTCTCAAATGAAGAAATTCCACTCACTGTTAATAACAGCTGCGATTTAGCTGCAATATTGCTGCATGCTATGTTTAACATCTCTGTAGGGGGACTGCAGATAAGGCAAAGTACACAAGTTTGGCATGCAAGTGTCTGGGCTTTGTTTATATTTCCAAATGCATATCAAGGAATTCTATCAATTGTATCTTCAGTATTTTTCCAGGTCCATGTGTTTGTTCAGAGAGAACTACAAATCTGCAGACCCCTAGGTACAAAAACATGAGGACTATTGTCTAAAACATCTTTAAACTTTAGCCTAGGTTTTTAAGTTGCATCATTTTGGGGGCTACTTCTGCTCCTGAGCTCCCAAAAGGAATCAGTGAGATTCAGTCATTTTCCAGTATGGACTCAGTTGCAGCAATTTGATCTCGAATTTCACCTGAAGCAAAAGGTAAAATCATCCCAGACAAACCAAAACACTGCAGTGTCACCCTCTGTGGTTCTCTAACATGCCCACCTGTGTGGCATGTCCTTGTCTTTAATTTACAACAAGGTCTTCAGACCTTAGAGATGTTTTAGGTTTGAAGCAGGGTGCCTGGTCATAAGATTTCCCTGTTAAGTTTCCTTACCTAAACGGAGGAAAATAACCCCACAAATTGTTACTTGGCATTATGAAGAAAAAAAAATCCCTCAAGATATATTCAGTTCTGCTAGAGAAGCTGCACACTTATTTTCTCTGAAAATTCTTTTTTTTTTTTTCTTTGAAAGTCGTTTGGGGGTTATATACTCCTGTACTGAGAGTGTCTCGTTTCTCTCTCAAGACATAACCTAATAACTTAAAATTCAAAACTAGATTTCTTTTGAGTTTAGAATATCCTGGAGCTCAGTTTGGATTTGCCAAATGTCTTGCACCATGGCTACGGATAAGGAGAGAGATTTAAAATATCTATTCTGGTTCCTATCAGTCTCTATGAAGCCACATTGAAGGTATGACATCGATTCAGGTGGCACAAGAAGAACTGGGCAGAAGGACACGGCAGGAGGTAAAAACCACTCTGTGCTGCTCTGCCAGGGGAGTTTAAACCCTTTAGGAGGCTCGGAAACAACACGGGAGCAGCTCGGTTCAGATGAATGGAGTCTGCTTGGTTACAGCCTTGAAGGTCTGGGCGCTGGCCAGCAGCTCGCTGATTTACCCTGTTAACACCTTTTCTTCTCGGAGAGACTGAGCTGGTCAGGGCACAGGCATTCCCACCCTCTTTCCCCCAGTTATTCCCTCCCTCCTGGTTGCTATCTGGTTCACTAAAAGGCCTTGCAGGGCTCTAGAGTAGTAAAAGCGCTTTTTTTCTTTTTTTTTTTTTCTTTTTTTTCTATTTTTTTTTCTTTCCCCAGTCTGGGTTAATATTGCCTGAGGTTAACTCAGCTCGCTGACAAAGGTCAGAGGAACAGGAGAGCGCTGGGGAGGGGTCACTGCCTCCCCTTGGCAGCAGAAGCTGCCTGGTCTGTTCAGCTTCTCCTCCCCTGAGGAGCTCGTGTCCCTCTGATCTCATCCCAAATTGCTCCGCGATAGCGTAATCGTGTTTTAAATCGTGCCGAGCATTCGTTTTATTAATGGATTTTAAACAAGCTCTAAAGGACAGATCAGGGCAGGGTTTGGTTTTTCCGAGTGGCTGCGTGTTTTGGGAGGAGCAGGCGGTGTCTGCTGGACAGGGATGTGCTCTTGCTGGGCAGCCCAGGGGTTTCTACTGAGAATTCGGGGTGTGGAGACCTTCAGCATGACCCAGCAATTGCTCCAAACGCCTTTATCGCACTTAAACATGAATAACTTCAATGGTATTGATCATAAAAAGTTATTAATAAGTTAAATGTTTAGCAAATTACTTCCTCCTCTGTATTTCTGGACGTTGGGATGTGATCTTTTGGTTCTTCACAGGAATGCAAGGTAACCTTTCCATGGACTCGTGCTAAGCATCTGAATAAATACATAAACTGACAAATAAACTGATTAATAAACTGCTCTTTTTTTGGTGTCTGGCATCACTTTCATTGTACATCCTGGTGACTTTTGGCTTCCTATGGCACCTCCTCAAGGTGCTATAAGGTACCTCTGCCCACCCATTCATAGGATCATCAAATATTCTGAGTTGGAAGAGACCCATCAGGATCACCCAGTCCAGCTCCTGGCCCTGCCCAGACCCCCCAAAATCCCACCCTGGGCATCCCTGTCCAAAGGAGCTCTGGCAGCCTTGGGGCTGTGCCCATTCCCTGGGGAGCCTGGGCAGTGCCCAGCACCCTCTGGGGAAGAACTTTTCCCTAAAATCCACCCCAAACCTCCAGACTCAGCCCCATGGTGTTTCGCTGGTCACGAGAGTGGAGATTGGGTACCTGTCCCGTGTTTGCCAAGACCACAATGAGGTAATTTGTCACAACTCCCTTTGTTTCTGCAGGCACTTTGTCAAAGTTCATTTCCCACTCAGTTAATGCCCAACTCGCCAAATGCTCCCTTGTATTCTGATTTCTGCCTGTGTTTCAGGTGTCTAATCAAACCCCCAGGGCAGTGGGAGATGAAGTCTCCCTAAATCCAAACATCCAGTACTCACTCCGAGCACTCAGGGTGAGTTTGCCCTTGACACTCTGGGATTACAGCACAAAACTTCCTTTTACCATTCCAATAGAACTGCAATTAGAGCCATCTCCGGGGAATTTCGGTGCTAAAACCCACAACCGGGGGGAAAAAAACCCCCACCAATATTCAATATATGGTGTCCTCTCTGAATTTTTTCTTCCCTTGTTTTTTTTTCCTTCCCTTGGTACCATGAAAGATCTCTGTGGCTGACAGAAACTACAGGTACCCACTCACCCATAAAACTACACCAAACCTGGGAACATAATTAGTCATTCAATAACTAAGCTTCAACTGAATGTATGTTGACTTTGGAAGTACATTTGCATCTGGCTGGTGTTACCATGAATACACACACATAAATTTACCTGCTGCAGGTATAGCTGAAAATCAAGATAAATGGGCAAACATCTTCAAATATAATATTTATTTTTATTATTCCAGCTGCTGAATGAAACAGAAGGTGGTCCTTTGTTAAGGTATTAACTAAATATGCTGAAAAAACACAACTTTTTAAATCAATTACTCTGTTATCTGGGAAGCAGGAGAGGGTCTCATGGGCCTGCAGATTAGAAAGGTGTGTCCTTGTGAACATGCTCACTTCTAATTCTCATCTCCGTCCCTGCCTTTCAGAAAATATTGTAAGACTTTGAAGCCCCATGCGGATGGAAACCCATAAAATTACCCAGACTCTTTTTAGTTGTCTTTTTTTTTTCCTTTTTCCTCCCAATTCAGTTTTCTGGTATAGAGGCAAAGTTTTAGTTACAAAATGAAATTCTGTGCTGTCTCTCAGAGGGAAGGCAGGAATAATAAGTGACCTTCACTTTAGTTCAGGTACATGTTGTTACAATGGGTTTCTCCTCTGTTACTCTATAACAAGGGAGAATAAAAATTCAAATCCCTGCTCTTTGTTGGATTTTTCTGGGTATATCATGTAAATACAGCTGCATTTTCCCATATCAGAAAATCTGACCTACAAATTTGACCTCCTATCCACATTAGAACAATCCTATTCTTGTGGCACAGAAATTGAGTGCCAATTTTCATTTATTGTATGATTTTTTTTCCTGAAACTTGGGACTTTTTTTTTTCATTGATCTGATAGTTTAGTTTTGTCTTGCACTTGTAACACAAAGCAGCAATAAATCCAAACTGCTCAGCCAATTAAGCCAGGTTTTAGTTACTCATATGCCAGCCTGGTCTGAAGCAACTACAATGCATCAGTAATTTGGAGTTTCAATGCAGAATGATCTCACTGTTCTCATAAAAAGAAATGTCAAAAGTGCATTTTAAATTAACATTTTTTGTTTTTAATTTGCAAAAGAAAACCCACACAGTTCTTATGTGATTGGCTTCAAACAACCAGAGAAAGAACTGTGTTTCAGTACAAATTAGAATCAAATACATTTAGTCTTCGTGATGCATACAGAAAAAATACAAATTAGTAAAATAAAAAGAAACAAAGCACAATAAATCTTAAATTAAGCTTTTTTTTTTTTCTGAATCAGAAACCAAAAATTATGTTTTGGATGTAATCTTGGACAAAATTAACATTGATTTAATGAAGCCAGATTTTCTCAACTGATAGTTTAATCATAATAAGTTTTTAAAATGTTCACTGTTAACCATGCCATCTCATATTTTAAAAAGCCCTTATTTTCTCTAGCTCCCAAAAGATCAGTGGTTTTTCATTAATGTGGTGATAATTCTACCCTAGAGAGATTTAAAAAAAAAACAAGACCTTTTGAACAGCTGAATTTTCTGAATACCTGCATGAGATGACCAGAGATAAATCCCATCCGAAAAGAATTGCCTTTTGTTTGTCTGAATAATAAAGACAGGGAATTTTTTTTCCACTTTCCATACTAGTTCAGCTCTAGATTTGCTGCAGTTTCTATCTGCCTGCATTTCCTGCTCTGCAAAAGGGAATTAATGGTATTCAATGTCAGGAGGAGAACAGCTATATTCACATTTAACCAAATATTTGTAAAATGCTTGGAGACTTGTTGATTGACCTGTTATAAAAGGGTAACAATAAAGTGTCCTCTTTATATTTACCTGCAGCTAGACAAGCTTTTATGGCCTGTTCCTGCACCAGGTATAAAAGTAATTGATTATTATCAACAATTGGTCATTGTTTTAATTCTGTGATAAATGGAGCAGATGAAGTCAGAAAACTGTAAATCACTGACTGGTCACCAACAGTGCACTGATCCACTTCATTGGATCAGGCAGGTTATAAAGGAGGAGAAATGCAGCTCAGTTTCATCTGTTTATATTCTTCAGCAAGCCAGTAATTCACTCAGGGCCAAATATATTGAATTGTGATTATGAGAAGATGCTGTTTGCTTATGCAGTTTTCAGGGAGCTGTGCTTTCCATGGAAGCAGCCAAATATGTTGTCCATGACTTTTGACAAGACAACTTTGTGACTAAGGCAGGATTTTTCACCTTGATTCCAATATTATCACTTATTTTACTTCACTTTTCTTTTTTATTTTAACTGAAGTGGCTCAATGAAACACCTATTTGCACCATGAATATAATTTCAAGTGGAGGAAAAATGATGATTTCTGGAATTATTTCTGAATCACAGTTGCCACTCTTCCATGTCTTGGTATAAAAATGATTAACTTGCACTAGGATGTCACACTCTTGTCATTCTCGCTGCATTTTCCTCGTTAATGACTAAAATATGTCTTACTTCATCAGTCTTAATTTAGGTCTGGCTCTCTCTTTATTCTGCCTCAGTGGCTCCTTGAATTGCTCAGAAAGAATTTGTTTGCGTGCCTGCTGCCTGTGGAAAGAAGCCTTGTGATTGAAGGCACAAATAAAGCCAAAATACTTCTTATCTTTAGAGAAGGCGGCACAAGGGAAGAAATCCTTTCTGGTCAACAACAAGAGCTGTGGCATTAGAGTTTTCCTCTAAGAGGTGTAAGACTGATGCTTTAATTCAACCTTTACCTCATTTCCAACACTTTGTAATTAAGCAAGTAAATTTTCCAAGAGGAAATTCCCATGCTAGGTTAACCAATTTGATTTCTAGATTTTTAGTTCATAGATCTCTTTTGTTATCAAAACCCAACCACACTGAAAGATATCAAAGCTCCACATGAAGCTAAAAGCAGTTAGCTGGAAGTGTTTGTTTTCTCTGGGCTTGGTTGGACATTGGTCATCAGCCTCCTGTACAAGCAGCAGGTGAGTAATTTTCAGAGGGTAATTTGAGCCCATCCTGGGAAAGGAGTACAAGCTGGCTGAGACGAGTTTCGGTTGGTGATGGACCTGTTTTCTTAAATATTTCTGTGTGCACAACAGCAACAGTCTCATAAATACCAACCAGGGCTGGCATCGGCACTGCGGCTGTACATAAAACTGCTCAAAGTGCAGGTGCAATAAAAACCACTCAACAACGTTGCATGGGCACTGTGGAAAATGGCCCTAAGAAATGAGGATTTTCACAAATACCCAAAGCTGACAAAGCCTCTGCTTTAGATCTTAACATTTTACTCCTATCACTAATTGGTCAGGTCAGTCATTGCAAAATACTGATTATCTTGCTGTCTGTGTGGGCAGGTTTGGAAGGAAAAAATAAAGAATGGATGGCATGAATGGAAGCCAGGTAAGTGAAGCTGACCAACTGATAGTTAATTTTATGAACATGTGTCTGTAATCAGGGATTTTATTTTATTTTCCCACTTTTTTTTTTGCTGCTACATGCTGCCTAATACACAACGAGCTGTATTTGTTGTGGGGCAGTTGTATTTCCATTTCCTGCATTATTTTTTAAAGTCTGTTTCAAGATCATCCTGCCCTATCTGATTTTGAGGAAGGCACATTACAATTTATTTTTTAAATTTTCCTTTCTTTTGTCCCTTTATTTATGGCTCTGGTTTTGTGATTTCTGCTCATGCCTACGTACATGTGGCAGCTGTTAATATTAACTACACAGTCATGAAATCTTTACCGTGTTTTATCTTTCTCTGCCCTTCTTATATCTTCAAAACAAAACAATCCTCTGCCCCAGCTCCCTGTGAATTTAGTTCTACTGAACCACTTCAGCCGGATAAAGAGGATTTCCACACCTTTGACCGCAGCTGCAAGGTGCCTGTGGTACAAAAACAAGGAGTTCACCTCTTCTTGAACCGGCTGAAGTGGCAGGGAGAGTTTGTAACTCCAGATTCCTGGTCGGGAGTGAAGCAAGAGCTCGGTGCTTGTGTCCCCTGCCCCTTCCCAAGGGAGCCTGGCTTATCAGGAGCGCCAGTGCCAGAGCTGGGAGGCTCAGCTGGTAAACACATGAAGTGCAGACCTTGGAAAACAACAATTCCCAGGCTGTGGGATGGATAATCCCTCAAAGAGCAGCAGGACAGCCAAAGTGGACACCTCTGCAGAGTGCATGTCGTAGATGTTGGCAGAATTTGGATGGGTTTTAATGTATTATTTTTTTTCTACCGCTTTTTAAATACAAAATAACCCTCTTATTTGAAGTTATTCTATAAGTGTTATCCTATAAGTTATCCTATTAGTGTTAACTTAAGAATAACTTAAATTATCCTAAGTTCGTGTATTTTGATACCAGTCAGATTTGTTGGAAAAGCCTACTCAATACACAGTCTTTTAATAATGGACTACACTTTAAATAAGAACCATGGGATTCCACACGAAAAATACGATTTTGAGGGTGTCCCTGCAGAGATCAGAGCTGAGACTCAGAGAGGAAGTTACCCTCTCAGTGCTGGGAACTGTGAGAAGACCTTAAGGCAAAGAATTCACAAAATAGCCAGATTTTAGCATCCCATTACACGCCCCAGAAAGGCAGACTTGGAGCTACCAATTCAGGAGAGCATCTGTACTTAAGCACTTGTTTGATCCCTGTCTGAGAAGACTTGGAATTTCTTAGATACGCTAAAGGTGACAAATCAACCCAGCTGCCCATGAGTCATTTCATTAGCACAAACTGCTTGACCTTCAACCACTCAGAGTTGGTCACTTATAAAAGAATTTCCAGGAGGGCACTGGGTCTCCTGCATCCTGTGCACCCAGAGAAGGTAAATTTGATGTAATCCGAAATTGTAGCAAGTGTGAGGGGGCTGCAGGAGCTGCAGCCTTGACTCTTACCTAGGTGGGACTTTAGCTGGTCAGCGACCCCGAGATATGTCAGAAAGTCTCTTTTCCCAGCCCAGTGCTTGAAGAAGGAGTCAGAACTCTTCATTTCTCAGTCTCAAGGTTGTTTACTGGATCTTATCTATAAAATTCTTTCTCCTGTCCAGCCGAGGTCCGCTCAGCAAGACAGTCCAGGCACTCTGCCTGCCCCCAGGGAGGTGCTATCTTTTTATGCTAAAAACTACGTGTACAATATTTGCAATTACTTTCCAGTACCTATTGCCTGTGTTAGACAGTGAGCTCCTACTCTAAAGCAATCTAAAAGTGCCACCAGCACAGCAGAAGATGGAGGCCAAGAAGAAGAAGGAGAAAGGCTGGACATGCCCAGATCCCTCCATCTTGCCCCCTGAACCCCCATTCTGAAAACCCCAAAAATCTATTTTACACCCTGTGATAAATTCACTATCATTCTACTTATAAGAACTATCGTGGCTCGTAATTCTTCATATAAGGTTGATAATTGTTTTTTCCAAGGGCTAAATCAAAGGCACAGGGGTCTTGGGCTCTGTGCCAAGGTCTCTGAGCCCCCTGGGCAGGTGCTCGAGTCCTCCAGGGCAGCCAGAGGAATTTCCTGGGTTCCGACAGGAGGTCAGGCTGTTTGTCAGGCTCTGAACGGGCAAGAACAGCAGGGTTTGAATGTGGTGGGATTTCACCTATTTGCATGTGAACGGGGAATCCTAATTCTGCTGTTTCTGCACGGATTCATCCTCAAAGGGCTCGAGGAGCAGCAGCAATAATCTCTTAACAGCTGCTTCAGGTGCTCCCTTCGAGCAGAAGTGATTTCAGCTGAGTTTAACCAGCTTGTCTGGTGAGAGAGGGACAATCCTCTTGCCCTGGGGACATCCCGTGTCCCAGTGCAGAAGGTGAGCAGTCTTGTGAAGCGCCCCTGAAGTTGTGTGCCCGTTCTTGCAGGTGCTGCTGTGCACAAAATGCACCCAGAGCTAAAACTGTGTCCCAGGGTGACGTTATGATGCTTGTATCACCATTCGTGTGTTCTGTTTATGCTGGATCATCTTATGGACGGGAATGCTTTTTGCTTCTGCTCATTAGTTAGATTAGCTCAGCAGTCGGAATTTTTCCCTGGGCTGTTTTTCTTTTCCCTTTTCTGCACCTACTCGAACCTGATCTGGACTGGGGCCTGGCAAACACCGAGAGTTTGCGCCTTGTGGCCTAGCGGGGCCTACTCTGGGCAGCAGCTGCCCCAGCCCCTGAGGGACTGAGAACAGAGCGACCACCCCCAAGAGAGACTTTCTAAATTTGTCATTTTTTTCAGAGCGGTGAAAGAGTGGTGTCATCTGGTATTGTTCATTCTGTGTGCTGGGGGGTGCTGTGCCTGTTAAATAAACAGGTTCTTTCCACTTCTCTCCGAGGAATCCTTCCTGAACCGATTGGGGGTGAGGGGCCGTGTGGGTTTGCCCCCTTTTGGAAGTTTTCTCCCAAATTTGCCCTAAACCAGGACAAACTGAAAAGCAAAAGCGTTAAAAATAGGTTAGCAACTGTTGTAAAATGATACATAGATCGTTAAGCATGTACTGTCAGTTTGGTTATTATATTGTAAAAGAGGTTAAAAGGGCAGTTATAAGAAATGTGGTACTCAAGGTACCATAACACGCCTCAGTGAAGTGCACCACGAGCCAGCCGGCCAGAACTGTAATGGTCAATCAAGCACCTTAAACCTTCGTGCAAATGAAGGATCCAAACAGAAGCCAATCCAGAGAGACAAAAACCAGGATAAAAAGGGGCTTCTGACCCACTGAATGTGTGCAGGGACATTGGGGCCATCGCTGTTGAGCAGCCCCAGCAATGGGAGCGCTCCTGCTCGGCCTGCAGGCCCTCACACTTTGGGCCTTTCTTTTTATTATAATAAAAGCTGAAATCACTTTAGTACCAGGAGCCTGCTCTCGTTTTTAACAGAAAGCAATGTGCTTCCACCCATAACACTGCTGTCCTGCTAGAGAGATGTCCCAATTGCTCTCCCATCGCCTGAATAAAAGGAAAGTGAACATAATAAAAGGCTAAAAAGGAAACCTGCATCTCTCTCAGAGGTGCCTGAAAGTTTGTCTCCCTTAACAGCAGGAGTTTAGACACTTGCTTGGACACAGATTGGTTTAAAAGCTGCAAGAAGGCAATTTTTTTGGTGTGACTTTCAGAAAAAGAGTTGCTGTGATACATAAAGAAGGGGCTGGCTCGGCTTCAGAGAAAAATGGTTACAGAGCATGAAATTGCAAAGCAGAGGAGCAGCTGTGTAAGGCAGGCATCTTTAGGGACAAAATAAAAATACATTGAGACACCCTGATTTCACTCTGATGCTTTTGAGGTTCTCCCTTGTGTTTTTCTCTCTGGTCAAGTGCCCACAAGAACATCGATGATTTTTTTTTTACATTACACTCTCCAGGCTGTCTGGAGCTACATCCTAAATGTGGGCATCCCTTGAAGTCCCTGGAAGGAACAATGTTCCAGCCGGGCTGGAAATGCACTTTTACTTATGCATAACACTCCAGTCCTCACACAGCACATGCTGTTCCCAGGCCACTATTTCTGTCCCCTGGGAGCAGAGCAGTTGCCAATTACCTTCCATTGAGACTATTGTCTAGTGGGGTTATGGATCAGAAGCTTGATTTTCCCTCCTGGGTTCTGCATGGAGCACACAAAAGCCTCCTGGCTGAGCCGCCCAGGGTGATTGGCTGCCACCCACAAGTTCTGGGTCAGCAGGGTGTTTTCACTGAACTATAAAATATGTGCTGAAAGGAGTTTGAGGAGCACAGTGTACAGCTGCAAGTGATGCTAGGAAATGGCACAGGCTCCCATGGGATTCCCCCCCAGGAGGGTTTGTCATTAACAAAAACAGACCTGTGAGAAACAATTGCTCACTTTGAAAGTTTAAAAAAGGTTTATTTAAGCTTAACAAAAATACAGCAAAAGACTGCATAAGGAAAAAGCTGCAGTGCTGGGAACTGCCCCTTGTGCACACCACATGGCCAGTTCATCTTCAGGATGGATGCTCAGTCTTTTATACCCCTGGGGGCTGCATCAGCCAGCCCTGGCCCCTCCCAAAGTCTGTCAGTCAGCTCTTCTGTGCCATTTATCAGTGCAAACTGCTTTCCTGTAACTGGATTGGAGCTCAGGTGTTGCCATGCCTCACCCCCCTGAGCACCCCCAAGCTTTTCCATTCCCAGCTGCCCCATGCAAGGGACACCTGTGCAGCCTCTTTGTACCTGTCCTGGACAGCCCAGGCTGTGTGATGGCAACAGTACAGGGGGAAAGGGAACTGTGGGGAGAACAGAGGACATCTAAGCCACAATGACATAACCACACATCACTAAAGCTTTTATTAATACTCACACAATAGTTATCTTTTAATTGCAAGTCCCAGTCATTTCATTTTCCAGCTATAACAGACCTGCAGTAGAAGTTTGCACCAAAGGGGACTCAGGTATGTTCAGAAGCTGGTGGGGAGGCCTGGTAGATCTGTAAAAAGCCTTGGTTTAGCCAATGGAAGTGCTGTGGAAGAGCTCAGAGTCAGGTGGGTGTTAAACCTGAAATCCAGATCTTTCCCAATGCCTGGCATGGTGCAGGCAGGCTTCTGTCAGCTCAGGGGTGGGTGTGTGTGTCAGCACAGGCAGGCAGCCAGAACAACCACAAACAGCCACCAACTTATGATAAAACACAAGTAATAAACTGATCTCCATTACCTCTGTCACCAGGGGATCCCCAAAGCAGAGGCAACCGAGAGGAGACACAGAAATTGTTAAACTGGTGCCCATGCCAGGGGATCTCTGGCCCTGCTGTTTGCACAGGCTTATCAAGGGTTATTCCAGCTGCAAGGTCACCTGGGCTGATTTACAACCCTCCTCCAGTCTTCTGCTTTTTAACCCGTTCCTCCCAAGACTGAGCATGAAAGAACTCTGCCAAATATCTGATGTGTCCCATTGAAACCTTGCCTGGAAAAAGAAAACAGAGCAGCTATTCAGGAGTAAAAACCCACGCCAAATCAAGAAGGAGCTGGTTCTCCTTCCTGGTGCACACAGAGCGCTCTCTGTCCTTGTGTGAAACCTTTGCCAATGCTTTTATGTGTGCACCCAGGAAAGCACAGGCTGCAATGCCCCTGGAGCTTTTTAAGAAGTATGTCCAGAAATTAAGAGCTGTGCTCAGTCTGAGAACAAGCTCGGAGCTGGCATCCTCCTCCATCCTTGGCCTTGCTTTTCCATGTCCTTCAGGAATGTCAGTGCCTTGTGCCAGCTTGACATTCACCCAGGCCTGACTTCAGAAGTTACTGAAATGCCTGGGAAAGCTCAGGTACATCATGATCCTTGTTTTAATTAAGAGATTGTTTGATCTTCTCCTCACAGGTGCTGTTCAGTGTGTAGAGACCCACAGCCAAACCTGAGCTCTCCTGAAGGGAACACTCAAGCACAAACTGTGTTTTTTCAAGGAGTTTTCTGGTTTAAAGCCCAGTTCCTCAGGCTAAAGAGGGAGCTAAATTCCTCTTTATCCCCATGGACATTCATGGATGGTCCATCTCATGTGGTGCTGCCTTTCACAGCTGCAGTGACAGACTCCATGGGGGGGACACCACTGCAAAAAACAAAACAAAACAAAAAAAAACAACCCCAAAACCAAAAAACAAAACAGCTTTCAGGATCTTGGAGGGAAAAATTAAATTATTTTTTCTAGGAAAGAGCCCTGCTGACTCTGATACCTCCTGCATCAAATGTGCCCTCTGTTTAGTTTTGTCCCAGAGCATCTGACCACAAAGCAGCATACAAGAGTGAAATTAGGACCTCAAAACAATACACAAGGGTGAAATTAGGGAACAGGCACCCACAGGATGGTTTGAGAGATGGAAGACTTAAAGAGTTGACTACAAAAAATCTTCCAAAAATTTTCCAGAGACTGATGGGCAGACACACTCCTGGGGAGGCAGCCTGGCTCTATCAGCAGCAAAGGGGCAGGCAGTTGCAAGAGGCTTTGCAGTAACTGTGAAAAAAAAAAAGATGAAAAACATTTAATGGGGTATTGCATAAAACAGGCAGCCTCAAGACAACTTGAAAAACTTGTTTCAGTAAAGCTACGTGAGAAACAAGAAGAAAAGCAGTTATTTTGTGTCCTGTGATGGATTTTTTTCTTGGTTTTGGCTGGGGTTTTTTGCTTGGTTTTTTTTTTGGGGGTTTTTTATCTGAGTTATTGAGTCTAAAGCTAGTGTGGGCTCTTTTGTGCATTTCTTACCTATTCTGCTAAACATAAAGTTGCAGGACACCCTCTTGTAAAGGTTTTCCTCAGACAATTTTGTCTGGGGTGTGAGATGCCAGGAGAGCATGGTACCACTGGTGCCTGCATCACTTTGGTTCTTTGGGGTTTTTAGTGTCATTCATCCCTTAGAAAGGAGGTTTTTTGGTCGTGTTAACAGAGGTTGAGAGGCGCTGGCAGGAGTTGCCTGGATGTGGACATGAGCTGCTTACTGACATGAACACCTCCCTCATTTCTGTGTGACCCATATCCACCTCTTGCTTTTCCAACTAAACCAGCACAGAACTGTCCAGTTTCATTCTCTTTTGACCCACCTCTTTCCCGTCCTGACATGTTTTCCTGATCTTAAATTTACAAGACCATTGCTCCATTCTGGCCCCTCTAAAAATGTAATTCCATTTAAAAAACCCAAAACAGCACAAGGGAAAGGGGAAAAGGGGAAACCTTCTCTCTGAGTGTGATGTCCATAGGAGAGGGGGTTTCAGAACCCTCTTCGCTTGCATTTTGTTGTGAACTTCTGCCAAGTCCATTTTGGTCATTATATAACAACATTTTAATATTAAATCTTAGAGATTATTCACATGATCAGCTGTATAACTGCACTGGGCACTCAGCTTCTCACAGACTGTGCTGAAATGACAGCAATGAATGCTCTGAAAAACAAATGGCAGCAGCCAGTTCCTTTGAAATCCAGTTTATTTCTTCATAAGGCAGCTCATTTTTAAAGGAATACAGTGTATCTTCATCCTTATCAGCAAAGGCTGACCTTACATAGCTCAGTGAGGACAAGCATGCATAGTTTATAACTGACCCTTTCCTCCTGCACTTAATCTGGTGGAACATCTTGCCTAAAAGCACAAGTTTAGGATTGCAAAGGAGCATTTTTGCCCTTGATTGCAACACAGGTGAAGTACAGGTAATACCTGCAACGTGGCCAGGGCTGCTGGCTCTGAGAACTGAAATTTCTCAGGGCAAAGCCCCTGGCTGGGGCCGCACTGGGACAACCCTTCTGGGCTGGGAATGCAGGGGACAATCCAGTGAGCCTGCAGAGACCTCTGCTTTCCAGCCTGGGGAATTTTTTCATGGCATAGATAAGGAGCCAGACATTCCTCTGACGGGAACTGGGAGGTGGGATCTTGCTGGCACGGGTTATGTGGAGCTTGGGGTGAGTGCTGTGCCCTTTAGATGTTGAAAATACCCAAAATCCGAGGTGCTTGGAGCAAAATCCCTGTTAAGGACACAGTGAATCACTGCTGAGGTGTTCAGGAGGATGTGGCACTTTGGGACGTGTTTTCGGTGTGATTTTAGGGGGTTGATGGTGAGTCTGGGTGGTCCTCAAGGATCCCGTGGTTCCATGATTCCCAAATGTCCCAGCCCAAGGTGCAGCACTTGGCCTTGCTGAACCTCATGAGGTTCTTGTGGGTCCCTCTTCCCAAACTTTTCCAAACTTTTCCAAACTTTTCCCAAAGTCTAGGCTGGCAGTGGGACTGGAAAATCTCATTGCTGTCTCTCAGCCTTGATGATTCTGTGACTAATGAGCTAGGGCAGACACAGCTTAATTAAAGCCATAACAACAAAAAACAAAAAACAAAAAACAAACAAAAAACAAAAAAAAACCAAAAAACAAAAAACAAACAAACAAAAAAAAACCAGGCTACTTATAAGATTTAAGTACTCTCAGAAAAGTGTCCTAAGTGCTAGAAGGTGAAATAGCATTTACAAAGTTAAGAACTTCCGCCTCATGTATCTTTTCCCTTCTCCCCTTTGTTTTCTGGTCAAAATCCTTAAGATTGATTCAGCTCTCAGAACAGGGACTTCAGAAAGTCAAATTTAATTTAAAGCCCAATAAGATAATTGGGAAATGTAAACTTTTGAATATCATTTAGTTCATTCCTAAATGTTGAAACAAACTCCATAGGATTTTCTCATTTTTTCTCACTAAAATTTATTTCTTGTTTGTTTGACTTACCAGTACTAGGATTTACCTAAGGTGCAAAAGGTTTTAAAAACTGAAACTGGAAAGCCATTTAGAAAAATGGCTTAAGTCAGTTGTTTTACTGAATATGAAAAAGGGCTGTAGAGAGGAGAAAATATTTGCATGTTTGAATCCTAGGCAGATACTGAGCAAATAGATCCAGATTTCTGAAGGGAAAACAAAGTGTGTGGGTTCAGTGTAAAAGTTTTTGCTATTCTAATTGCTCAATGCTATTTAGTGAAAGAGCTTTTGTGCATAAATATACATAATATATTTAATACCAGAAAGAAAATTGAAAGTATGAAAGTATGTGGGTTTTGCCTCCACCTAACTCCTGATAGCAAATAAAAATTAATGATCAAAATGACAGCAAGAGGTGTGAACTTTCTCATTCATTATTCAGTTTTTCTTTTGTTGTTACATGCACTATTTATGGTTCTTTGAAAATGAAGCTGTATGCACAAAGTACAGTGCTTACTACCACTCCTATTATTACAGATCCTTTGTTGGCCATAAGTCCTTAAATTATAAGCAATAGTTTTTATAAGATTAATATATTTACATCTCAAATGCATGTGCATGCTGTTGCATGAGTAAATGGAATGAATCACAGCGTCAGAATAATAACTGCAGGCCACAGTGGAAGGAGAGATTTTGATTTATTTTATGGGTGTGTGTGAGAGAGAACAGTGAAGTGAGATTCTGGGAAGAGGAGATTGGACTTTATCCTCCTGCTTCCCCCAAAACCTGCATCCAGTCACACGTTCAGAGACTCCAAAATTACAAGGCCAAAATGCAAAAAAATTTTAAATTTTTTTTTTAATTTATGTTTATTAATAAAAAATTATGTTTATTAATATTAATTATGTATTCAGTTAAATGTAGTAAATTCATATTGTTGGAAACGAGATGAAATTAACCCCAGGGGTAACCAATCAAAGGCAATGCAATTATACAAGGATTTATTTGCAGCAAAACATTGAGGGGAGAGGTGATATTAGGAGGCTTAGAGAAAATGAAGACATGAACTAAAGATAATAAAATTTAAATTAAAGTTAAAATTAATTTTAACTAAAAATTAATTTAAATTAAAATCTAATTATTAAATAAATAATTTTTATTTTAAAATAAAATTATTTAAATAAAAATATTTATTTAAAATAAATAATAAAATTATTTATTTTAAACATTAAAAATAAATAAAATTATTTATGTTTAAAATGTAAAAATAAATAAAATTAGCTCCCATTAAGATGGGAGCTAATCAGAAATGGAATGGGGAAAAGAAATCAGAAAACTTTTCGTCTGCTGGAACTTGGGATGAAAAGGTTCTATTTACTGTGTGATTTTGCAGTGGGGTGCTTGCATAAAATATTTTAAAGCTTGAATTTTTAGTATGGTGATCTTAATTTAAAGAGATACCAGAAAAAAACAAGGGAGTACACAGAAGGAGAAAGCAGGGAGAGGCCACCTGGCTGGTGCCCCAAGGCACTGCAGAGCCCACAGGGATATGGTTTGGTTGGCAAAACCAAAGCTCAGCTGGAGCTGAATCTAGCAAAGGATGAGCGGGACAAGAGCTCTTCCTTTAAGTACATTTTGCAGTGAAATGAAGGCTGAGGAAGATGTTGGCCTGGGGCTTAGGACCCCATGAGAGCTGAGGTGCTCAGTGCCGTTTTTTCCCTGGTTCATCAGTGCTCAGGTTGGTTCTCTGCCCTTCAGGAGTCTGAGCCTCTCAACAGAGCCTGTGGGAGCAAAACCTCAGGCAGGGAACACAGAGTTAGTGAGGGCTTGGGCTAATCAGCCACAGACAAGTCCATGGGAGGCATCTGTGGAGCTGGGGAAGTGGCCTCTGTCACTGCAAGGCCACTCTGTCATTCACAGTGAGGTTCCTGATGACTGGAAAAAGCCAAATAAAACACCCAGCCTGAGGAAGGACAAGGAGCATCTGGGGAGCTAGAGGATGGTCAGCCCCATCAGTCCCTGGGGATGTCACTCAACAAATCCTCTTAAGAAGCCACTTCCAGACACAGGAAGGACAAGAGATTGATTTGGAAGAGTAAGATGGATGTACCCCGGGGTGATGGTGCCCTTCCAACACTTTCAGAGATGGCATGACAAGCTCTGTGGACAAAGGGAGAAAAGAGGACACCATATCCTAAACCCCAGCAAGGCCTTTCACAGTCTTTCCTTCCATATCTTTATTGCCAAACTGGTGAGATATGGACAGGATAAATGGGTGATAAGGGGGGTGGGAAGCTGGCCTGACTGCTGGGCTCAGAGCATTGTTTGTAACCCATCAGTGATCCAAAGTCCAGTAGGGACCAGTTACCTGCAGTGTGCTTGGGGGATCAATACCCAGACCAGGAGTGGTTTAAGCTTTTATTAATGACCAGGACAGCAGGACAGGGAGCAATAAAAGTTCCCACTGTGAAAGCAGTCGATGCACTGGGCTGCTGTTCAGAAGGACCATGGCAAATGGTTCAGCTCTAGTGAGGCCATGGGTCCAGTTTGGGTCTCCCAGGTCAAGATATGGATTTTTAGGAGAAAGTCCAACACAGGGCCACCAAAACAGTCAGTGGGCTGGAGCACAGGATGGACAAGAAGAGTCAGGGTGAGCTGGGGCTGTTCAAATTGCAGAAGAGATTTTAAGTTCCCAGCACAAGGGATTTTATCACTGCCTGAGGCTAGGCCGTGGGAGGTAGCAGAGAATGGAGCCAGGCTCTTCTCAGAAGGACAAGAGGCAATGGGCACAGGTTGAAACATTGGAATCTCTGAGAGTAGGCACCAGAAAAAGGAAATTCCAGCATGAGCCTGGCCAGACTGGGACCCAGAGAAGTTGTGGGGTGGTGGAGATTCTGAAAATTCAGTTACACAAGTCCTGAGCAGCCAGGGCTGACTGACCCTCCCATGAACCATGGGCAATACTCAGTGACCTGGCCTTCACAGAATATTCTGAGTTGGAAGGGACCCACAAGGTTCATCAAGTCCAGCTCCTGGCCCTGCACAGAACAACCCAAGAATTAATGAATTCAAGTGAGCATAAATTTGAAGACAAGAGAAGAGAGTACCAAAGGCATGGACAGGAGCTCTTTGCAGAGCTTGGTGCAAGGACATACCTGTGGAATGTAATAGGAGGAAAATCTAATCTCAGTTTCAGGGAAAATAGCAAATCCCTTTCTCCATGTTTCCTGTATCTATTATATTTTTAGGACCTAAGCAGATCTTTCTTGTTTTAGCATATAATCTCTCCAGAGCTTTTCTTTCTGATCAGTTTTCTGCCCAAATTCATTTGATTAAGAAGGCAAAGCACCTAGCAGCCCAGTTTAGGCACAAAGTTAAGCAAAAACCTCATTATAATAAAATAATTTTGCATATTATCTTACACATACAGCAATTTTGTGGGCTGCTGTTAGAGAACAAAATTTCACCATCAGCCATAAGGAAGGCAACATGTTTTTCATATCTGTCTGGCTGCCTAAGGAATTACCATAACATGATAAGGGATATTAACAGTTAAACATAAAACTGAGTTGAAGGTGCCCTTTCATGCCTCGTTATGTGAATAAATCAAAAGTTTGAACAGTGACATTTCCGTTGGGCTGTTTTACTACTGAAGGGCTTTTATTTTATAATCTTTTAATTGGTACTTGCACAACAGCTCTGTTCCTCTCAGGCACGTTGCCATCCAACTGTGCCCATCACGTGCTGGGTTTTGGGGCTCTCAGCAGTTCAAGTTACAGGGAACAAATTTAATGCACATTTCAAACCAAGTGAAGTCGTTGCTAGGAGGTCATGTGTGCAAGTGGACTGTGCAAATATCAGTGGAAATCATGGGATTGTGTGTTTGGAGACACCGCTAGAAATGGGTGTTGTAGGAGCGATGGGGTCCGCACAGTCAGGAGGGACGGAGACGAGAGATCTCTGGAGCCAGGTCATGGAACTTGGGGTTTATTGCAAAGGGCCTGGGGCAGGGCCCTGCTGGGAGCTGCAGCCACAGCTCAGAGCAGGCCCCAGAGAAGAGAGGGGGAGAGCATGAGAGAGTAGAAGGCAAGAGCTAAGAGGCAAGACTAAGAGTAAGGGGAAGAGAAGTGAAGTGAAGTGCAGTGAAGTGAAAAAGATAAAGTGAAGAGAGAAGTACAGTAAAATAAAAGTGCCCGAAGTTCCCGTTACAATACAATAAATCATCTTCTGTGTTGAATATTCTGATTCTCACTAACCAATCTAATACAACATACAAATCCTATAGCATTTCCATACAGCCTATAAGAATCACTACATTACCATACTGTGTTACATTTTAAACCCTAAAACCTACTCTTTAGACCCCTTCTGCCAAGCTGGCAGGGTCTGCTCTGACCCTAGGACCTGCCTGCAAGCCGAGGGTATTGTTTCATCAAAAGGGGATTACCTTCAGCTGGCCATACCATTGTTTTCCCATTGTTCAGTAACTAAGGGATCTCAAAGGTTGCTTTCTTTTCAATCTCGCTTATAGTTTCCATATTCTCAAAATCTTTTGCCAGGCAATCATATTTATAAGGCTTTCTTGTTTCATCCTCCCCAATAGGGTGTGAGTGCCATGTAGGGGGGTAAGGTATGGCCTAAGCTTCCTCTTCTCTCTGCTTGTCTTCATTTTCACAGGAAAGTAGGATGGCAGAGGGCTACAGCTGGAATCTTCTAGATTGTATAAGAACCTAAAGGAAAGAAACATGGGATATGAGGATGAAGATGTCCTAAGGAAGGTCACTGGTAAGAGAATGAGCAATTCTTTATACCTGTGGAGTAACCACTGTCCTGGCACAGGGAAAATCCACACTCAGGTTATGGCCACAAGTCACACAGCAGGTGGGCTGAAGTCTTTGTCCCTGTCCCTGTCCCTGTCCATGTCCCAGCCAGCATTTCCCACCTCGCTGACCTTCTGGATCAGATGATCTGCAAAAACTCAGTCTGGCCTCTCAGAGGCTCTGCTGGTCAGAGTGACCCCAAGATGTGTTAGAAAGTCTCTTTTCCCAGACCAGCAGTCAAAGAAGGAGTCAGAACTCTTCTATTCTTGTTCTCAAGGTTGTTTATTATTTCTTATCTATAAAATTCTTTCTCCAACCCACTGAGGTCTGTCTGGCAGGTTGGGTTGAGGCACACTGCCCGCCTCAGAGACAGTGCTGTCTTTTTATGCTAAAAACTACGTGTACATTATTTACCATAACTTCCCTATCACTTATGTTAGACAGTGAGCTTCTACTCTAAACCAATCTAAAAGTGCCAACATCACCCAGAAGATGGAGGCTAAGAAGAAGAAGGAGAAAGGACAGGGCACACCCAAATTCCTCCATCTCGGGACCCCGAGCCCCCATTCTAAAACCCTCAAAAATCTATTTTTCACCCCATGACAAACTATTATTCTACTTAAACTTTCTTGACTTGTAATTCTTCATATAAAGGTTGGTAATTGTTTTTTTCTAAAGGCTAAATCAAAGGCACAGGGGTCTTGGTCTCTGTGCCAAGGTCTCTGAGCCCCCTGGGCAGGAGCTGGAGTCCTCCAGGGCAGCCAGAGGAATGTCCTGGGTTCCAACACTGGCCCAGGAGGAAGGTTCTGGGATGCAGGGAACTGGAAGGGCACCTCTGCCCTTCCTCATGACCAAGGGCTCCAGGTCACACAGCAAAGAGCTTCAGAGGCAGGGATGGCATCTGATAGGGGCCTGGAGGGGCTTCAGTGGTGCTAAAAATTTGGATTTGAGTTTGGTTCCACAAGGCTTGACCTCATTCTTATTTTGTTTCCTTCTCTCAGCTATTAACTGGGGAGCAGACAGTGGTTACCTGCCTGGCTTTGTGAAGATAAACACAATAAACAGGATCCAGACACAAAGGTGTGAAAGGTAGATTATCTTTTATACAAATAAGGAACTGCTAGGCCTTCTAGCAAAAAAAAAAAAAAAAAAAAAAGAAAAAAGGAAAGATAAGGACTGAAGAAATTTGGCCACACTTGGCCTGACACCATGTGTGTTATACACAGCAGTGCTGTGGTGTTTGTAGCTCTCCAACCTGGCCAGTGCACCAACAAGCAGCTGTTGATCAGCAGGACTTATTTCAGCACCTCTCATCCAGAAATGCTGCACAGGCAATGCTCTCTCGCTCCAGAAGTTGGGAAATCCCCCAAGTGTTGCTTTCCCCCGTATTTTAATCTAAATTGATGCGTGGGAGAATGGGTAAGAAGAAAGCTTGGAGATATCTTGCTGTATTTTATCACAGGCATTTGGACTGTTGGCATTGGGGTTTTGGAGCTGCTCCATTTTTCTTCCTCTCCTTCAGTGTTTCTCAACCTTCTGGTCACAACTAGGAGAACAAATAGCATAGTTTATAATCTCTGAAGCATGAGTAAAACGTGTTATCTTAAACTGCAGGCTAGCTATAAAAATAGCTGCAAATACTAACTATAAATATATCATAACATAGAAATATTAGGAGAAGAAAAAAGCTAAAATATTTTCAAAATGCCATTCATTTCCTCAGCTCTGCCCAGCTCTGTGTGGAGCCATATCCATGCCTTTTGGAGGATAACTGCATTGGGGCCCATGTTTTCCCTCTTTTTGTCACTCTGGAGAGCCCCTAGAGCCTGGATTCTCCCCTGAGTTAATGGTTAATGGAATTTTAGCCAAGGTGATAAATCCTGCTTCCTGCTTCAACCTGCACAGCCCCTTCCCTCCCCCTCCCAAGAGAGGGTTAAAGGGGGGATTTGCATTTCTCCATCTCCTCCCCTGCCTCCACACTGGTGCCCTTTGCATCCCCATTGGGGATTGCTCCAGATGTGAACAAAGGGAAGGGTCTTCAGCCAGGAGAATGGGGCTGGTATGTGTCTAAATAAAAACACAGCAGCCCCTGGTGTTTCTGCTGCTGGTTCTGTGTTTTCCTTCTGGCTCAGTACTGGTTTAGTTTGTCTGGCATCTTCAGGGAATGGGATTGGGTTTTAGGAAAGAGAATTCCATCTTTCAACCCAGCAATTGTGAGATCTGCATGGCAACTCTCATGACTGGGGAACAGGTTTTTTTTGGGGAGGACATTGACAGACAGAATGGCAGGGCTTGGGCATGGTTCCAGACACAAATGCCCAAATTTAGTTTCCTGATGTGGAGGTGACTTCATGTGAGCCAAGCTGCTACATCGGGGTAAGCTGAATTGCCCTCCCAATAGTGCACATTATATAGTGGAGCCTTAGCCAATAAAAGTAGCTTAGGACATCAGCATTTGGGACTAATCCCCCTTTTAGTATTCTATCCTAACCTGAGTCAGGCTTTTGAGATAATTTTTGGATTCTACACTTTCATATTTTCTTCTTTTAAGGTTAATATCCTACTTTAGGGTACGGGCAGAGATACAGCCCTGCTGTATTGGGACAATTCCATATTTGCATTATTGTTAACCATTTGCTTGATTACATTTCCAAAGGGAATCCACTCAAATATCTTAATCTCGCTGAATCTACTGCTGCAGAGTGGGAGTAAAAATTTGCTTGGACAGCCATGCCATGAGCAGTTTGCAGTGGTTCACTGTCAAAACAGTGGCAAATTCTGTAGTAAAGGCTTCTAGGTCTACAGGAGGTCAAAAGTGGAGGTCAGGAGGTCATCAGTCAGCAATGCCATGGTTTTATGAAAATAAAATAAACACAGTCTGGAAGTACAAATGAAAGCAGTGCCTGCAGATGGGGGAAGGAATCTTTCCTCCCTGCTCCATCACTGGAGTTTTGTATTCAGGAACTGACTGAGTACAATTCAAGAAAGCCCCAAGATGAGTGGTGGGAAAGATCAGGAGCAAAACCTCCCTCCCAGGACTTCCAGGGAAATACTGTAGCCTTGTTTAGTTTAAAGCTGTTGAAGCCAAAGGCTAGAGATTCAAATAAAAGAGTGATGAACACACAAAGAAATTCTAATTTGCAGTAGATGCCAGATCAATTTCAAATTTCAGGCCTAAAAACAAACACACAAAAAAATTCTGGTAATTCTTCTCATGCATAGAAGCTGGAAGGTGTAGCAGTTTCTGCATCACTTCAGGATTTTGCATGCAAACCAGGTTCATTTTTACTCCTCTGATGTACCTACCCTGGACACAATCTGCAGACCAATAGAATTCAGTCAATAATTCTGCTTTTGAAGGCACACAAACTGTATTCATGTTTATAAACCCCAAACCATGTCACTGTGCACATGAACAGTGGTCAGGGCTGCCCTCCCTGAGCTGTGCAGTTGTTCCTTAGCAACTGCCAAGGTGGCCTTTGGAGACCACCTGGCAAATGATGGAGAAATAACCTCAAATCAATATTTCATGGAGCAGATACTGTTAATAGATTGCCTATATATAATTTACAGATACAGCTTTCTGCCCGTGAGTAAACTGTTAGGCAAAAATTCTTCTGATTGACAACCACATTGTTATTTCATTTCTCATTTGTGTTAGTATTAATCCTATCCATTTTATATGTTGAGTACTTGAATTCCAGCATTTGGTAGCTGCTTTCAGGGAAGGAAAAGTCATGCTGAGATGAAGTTTGACATTAAAATGAAGTGATCAAGCAACTGTTAAAAACTCAAGCCCTGATTGTTTCCCTGGCTTGGAACTGAATTTGGAATCATGGGTGTAGAGGAAAGAGGGAGAAAGAGGAAGAAAGTGATTTTGTTCAATTACTGAATTAAGTTCATGTCTGTGGAAAGTGTGATCAGGGGGTTCTGGTAAAGTCCAGCCTATAACCTCAGCCTAAACACCAGATCATCCCTGTCATCCTCATGGATGGACCCTGCTAATCCAACCTGTAGTCCATTGCAGGATTGCTAGATGAGTTTTACCATTCTCCTTAGTTTGTATTCCAGTTACCCACTGCTTCTGAGGCCACTTCTTAGTATTCTTCAGTTCCTTCCCTGTAGAATAAACCACTTGAGGAGTAGACTGGCAGAATTAAATATCCTCAGCCTGAATTAACCTGGTCAATAAGAATGTTCCCTGTGAAATTAGCTGCAATTTTTATATTACCACCAATGGCAATTCCATGGCTGCTTTTCAGAGTACTGCACTGAAAATGAATTAGTCATAAATGAGTCATTAGTCATAAATGAGCTTTTCCAAAAGTTGAATATCCTGAATATGCACGACTTCACTTCTGTGTTGGCAAAGATTGCTCTGTTAGAATTGACCAACTCCCTCTATTCTCCAAGGAAGTTCACTAAATATGTTACATTTATCATGTGCTAGAGATTGGCTTCCACCACTACACTGAGGCAGAAATTGTCATCTTTGTCATTTTCCTATTCAAAGAAAGAAATTACTGCTCCAAGGACTTGTGGCAACCAATTTGGAAGGATTTAGAGGAAGGGGCCAGAGATTCAAATAAAAGAGTGATGTACACACAAAGAAATTCTAATTTGCAGTAGGTGCCAGATGAATTTCAAATTTCAGGCCTAAAAACGAATCTTGGGCTGCAGGAAGATGTTACCTGTGGCAGAGAAGTTCTGCCTCAGAAATCCTCCTTGTCCTTGGCTGGTCACTCCCTGGCCACAGCCCCTCTGCAGATGTGCCAGTGTGGCCTTGATGTCAACTCTGTGATGAGTTGGCATAAATCTGCTCTTCCTTTCCATTTCCCTTTTTATTCTTTAGCTTGTTTACTTGCAGCCCAGATAATTTCAGAACCAGCAGTTGCACAGGGAGGAGGAGCAGGGAAGGGCAGCTCTGTTACCTGTTTTGTAACACTGCCCTCGTCTGACTGAAGATGTCTTGAGCTGTGGAGTACCCTTCACCTCAGAATTATATCAGTGAAATTTCAAATATTTCAGTTCCACAGGCACTGCAGAGTGACTGGGGGAGGATTCTCATCCTCAGCTGGATGCTGAGGGGCTTGAAGCAGCAGAGGTGATGGAGGCAAAGAGAGGAGCAAGTAACAAAATTTTGCCTTGGAAGACAGGAGAGTTTCCAGGGGAGCAAGGCTGTGTGGAAGGTGGATGTGTGGAGGAGCAGCAGGTGAACAGAAATGAAGATGCTCTAAAGGAGACAGAATTTGAGAAAGGATGTGGAAGCATAAAGGGTGGCTGTGAAGCCAAGCAGAGAAGGAAGAATAGAACAAGAGAGTGACACAGCTCCCTCTGGATCAGACCTGGAACAGAGAATTTAAACCATTGCCTGGAGCCACAGCAGGGCTTTGACTTCTCACACAAGGGAGTGATTTGCCCTGTCAGTACTGAAGGGTTACAGAACCAAATTCTATATCAAGCACAACCAATTCTGCTCTTCATCAAGGCAAAACACCCCAAACTTCTGTAAGTGATGTTTGATGAACTATTATTACAGAAACAAGGAAACATGGAATGGTTTGGGTTGGAAGGGACCTTAAAGATCATCCAGTTCCAGTTCCAGCCCCTGCCTGTCCTGGGACACCTTCCACTATCCCAGGTTGCTCAGAGCTCCATCCAGCCTGGCCTTGGACACTTCCAGAGATGGGGCATCCCCTTCTCAATTTGCCTGGAAGCAGCAGTGAGGCTGCAGTATCACCTCATATCAGTCACTTGCCACAGAAAATTCCCAGCTGCTCCTTTGTCTTTATTAATTGTAATGTAATTAATTGTCTCGTTAATTGTATCAAGAGAGATAGAGCACTGGAGCAGTGGGTGTGGAGGGACACACACTGTATTGCCATGTGCTAATTTGGACAAGTCCTGAAAGATGTTTGAACTCGTTCCTCTGCTGCAAAAGGCCCATCCTGTTCACCACAGGAAAAACAAAATTACCATGCAGCAACAGCCCCTGTTCAAGCTTGTGCCTTAAAACACAGCTGAAACCACTTTTGTTTTTCTGCAGAGTCAGACTCTGTAGATCAATCATGCGAGGTTTCCTGCAGCTGTGATTTTTAAAGACTTCCCAGGTGCTCAGTGTTCCCCTTTCAGTGCTCTCACAATCTGTATAAACTGAGGAGGTTGTAGGGAGTTGCTCTTTTTGCTTGTGTGTGTTGCTGCTGTTTTAAGAGGCAATGTACATTTTGGGCTAAGAGATGCAATTACAGCAACTTCCCTGTGCCAGGAGAGGCCTCACCTGGGAAGATTATTCCATGAGACAGCAGGTGAGAATGAAAGCAGCTCAGTGTTATTCTCCTTTTTGTTTGCTTGGTTTTGCTTTCTGTCTTTTCACTGTGAACCTGTGGGCACCTTTCAAAACAAGGTGGGGGATGAAAAGATTGAGTTTTGCTTTTGTGAAAGGAAATTGTTGGATTTGAGGGACCAAAGTGTGGCTGGTGATTTTCCCTGGCTGTTGGGAGCTGTGGGAAGGGGGGATACAGCCAGAGGAAGGCAGGTGGATATGGGGCACTCTGCCTCCAGACTCTGACATTGGTTAACAGGGTTTG
>WBNP01004189.1:0-42097 GCA_013401095.1 Passerina amoena | reverse complement strand
TACAATTAGAGTAATAATAATTTGGACAATTTGAATTAGGACAATATGAGACAATAGAAACTAAGAGTTACAGACGTCTGGGTACCTTTTCTGGGCAGCAGAAAAAGGACCCACGTTAACAAAGGATTAACCTTTAAAAGCAACAGCCTGTTGCATATTCATACACCTCACACATGATGCATAAATTCCATTCAAACACAGGATTCTGTCTGGTCATCCTCAACTTCTTCCTCTGAATCCTGACAGCGCCTTTGAGGCGGGAAGTTCATTTCTCCTGATAAGAGGGCAATAAATTCTTTTTCTCTGAAAGATTGAGGTGTCCTGTGGCTGCTGTCTCGCTGCGAGTCCTTTCTTTAAAGAAAAGTATCCTACATAGCATAGTTTTTATTTTAACATTTTTTATAACCTAAAACTATATTTAACACACTACTAAAGAGAATTAATACAGCATAACTTTCTAACACAACACATAAAATATTCATTTTACTATTTGTGAAAAGCCACATAAAATACATGCATTTTTCACATCCACTTTCCCCAAAAGCTGTGCTGGTCTCTTCCCCACTGCAGGGTGGTGAGGGAGGATTGGTGGTGAGGGATGATTGCTGGTGCCTGGGCCCCTGCTGACAGCCCTGCTGTATCCCCTGAGCCTCACAGTGTCCTGAGGCAGGTGTATGTTTTGCTCCATTTGTACATTTTTGGGGTTTGTATGCACTGGGGATTCCTCCTGTGTTCTCTGGAGATCTGTGATGGCAGAGCCGTGGTATTTTTGGGCAAAATCCTGGATGTGTCAGACCCTTCACACTTCTCCCTGAACTGCTGTTACTCCTCAAAGCCCACCTCCAGGGCCTGTCTTTACCCTGGAGGTCCAAGGCTTGGTCAGCTTTCAGGATCTGGACCAAAGTTTTTGATCCCCACAGGGCATGAGAGGGTGGCTGTGCTTGTTTTGAGGGGCAGGATTCTGGTGGCTGGGTAGTCCTTAATGTCAGTGTAACAAGCCCTGCTAGACATTAAACTGTGTCACACTATCTCCCCATCCTTCTATTTCAGGGATTTTCAGTTCCCTCCCTCCTTTTCCCCCCTTCCCATGCCATCTCCCTGCAGGAATGGATTGCATTAAAAAACAGGGGCTCTCATGATCTCCCACTGCTCCCCAATCACTGGATTGCATTCCTAGCTTAAAAACCAGGGGTTCTCATCAATTCCCACTGCTCCCCATTCACTGGATTGCATTCCTAGGTTAAAAACCAGGGGTTCTCATCATCTCCCACTGCTCCCCATTCACTCTCCAGGGCAAGGAGCTGCACCTGCCTCTCTCCTGGGCTGTGGGTTCCCCTCCTGGGTCCTTCATACCAGCCCCAGGCCAGCTCCCCTCTGCTCTGCTCTCCTCCCTGGGCCCCACCCAGCTTTATCTCAGAGACAGGCAGAGATATGACCCACAGCTGTGCTCACCTGGCTGATGATCTGTCCCCAGTTAGCCCCAAATGCAAGCTAGCACAGCAAGGAGGGAAGGAAGTTCTAGGGAGGGCTTGAGAGAAAATCTCCTGCTCTGTGGCAACAGCAAAGGAAAAGGAAGAAGGATTGGATTTACAGAAAAAACAGAGGCTGCAAGGGGGACTTGTGGGCCAGCTGGCAGGACTCATCCACAGACAGGACAGCTCCCACTTCGACTTTCTTTTCTTGTGCTCAATAGTGGTTTTCTCTTTATATTTCACTTTATGTGCCCCTGGCTTGATGAACCATAAAATGGAGTAGGTTTGAACCAGCACAGCCCAGAACTTGCCAGAAGAGATGTCCTTTTTTCCCTAAAACTCTTACCCAGCAATGAACTCACAGTCAGTTTTCTTTCTCAGGAGTCAATAGTACAAATTCAGGATTCCTACTCATGAACATATTTCAACATGTACCTAAGGAAGACTTTTAAGTGTTTTACCAGAACAATGGGTACTTAAAAATCACAGAATGGTTTGTCTTGGAAGGGATAAAGATAAATTCCTTCCAGCCCCTTGTCATGGGCAGGGAACCTTCCACTAGAAAAGATGGAGATGTAGCTTTTGACATTGTGTAAGAGCAATGCTCTAGGAGGAAATGTCTCCCTTTCTGCTGCTGTGGGGATTAAGTGTGGCTGCTGGGAAGGAAAAGGCCTGTCCTTTGGGAGAGTCTTGTTAAGGGAAACCAGCTATTAACAGGTATATATGGAAAGGGTGGGGTTCCTTATTACTGCACTCATTTCAGCATCTGCTATCTGCCTCAGGAGTGCATCATGGTGATATCAGCCTTTATTAATATAAAAGTCAGTATTACACATCCCTGATTACACCACAGGTGTAATTCAGGGGCTCCCTGACACTGCAGCCTATCTGATTAAAGTGGCAGCGGAGAGATCAGCGACACCAAATTAAGCTGTCAGTGTTGAGGATCTTTTGGTGCAAAGTTAAATTATATCCAAGGATTAAAACCTGGGAGACTGTGATCTAATTAACTGAAGTTTATCCTGTGAGTGGTTGGGATGTAATAACTTGGTGATGCAGAAATGAAAATGCCCAATGGCCAATTTTCTCTGTGGGAAAGTGAGAAGTTACTGGGGTTTGGTGTGTGCTGCATGACTCTCCTGTGTGGTTTTTTGATTTTTTTTTTCCAGTCTAAGGAATATACCACTGTGGAAAGATGTAGTCATTTAATTCTTTTCCAAGCATGTATGGATTACAGAATTTTCCCTTTCTCTTTGAGGAAAAGTATCTTTATCTCGTTCCTGTCTTTATTACAGACTTACCACAAAACTCTAATTAGGGGAAGCATGTTTTTAGTGGTGAGGCTGCTAAGAAATTAGCACTTCTGTTCTGAAGTACAGTGTTGACACTTCAATGCTGTGTGGGAATAAAAAAGCCTGCATTTCTTGCAAAACAAAACTCAATTACCCCTAATGAAACTTTTCCAGAAACCTTTCATTTTTATAGTACAAGTGTCTTATACTCTTATGTGTCTATAGTACAAGTGTCTTATGCTTCCATACAGATTTTAATAACGAGATCATAGTTTAAAAAAATCACCCTAGCAAAACAATTTTATCATTAGTTTTGTTAATATGAAAAATTATTTGTTTCCTTGCTTTCTTGTTAACCCTTATATCAAACCAATTCTAAAATACATTTCATTCTTTAAAATTAAAATTCTTTTAAAAATTCCTTTTTTTCCTTTTAAAATTTTCCTTTCCTATTCCTTTTTAAAATTCTTTTTTTTTTCCTTTTTAAAATTTCCTTTCCTATTCCTTTTTCAAATTCCTTTTTTTGTTGTTTTAATAGAAAACTCTTCCCCCAGATGATGTGACCACCTTCATGCAGCACACGAGTGCTCAGTGTTCCCCCTGGGAGCTGCAGGGTGGCTTCAGATGGGTTTTCTGGGACTCAGCACAGCTGAGCGTGAGTCCCACAGTATTTACCCAGCCCTGAGACAAGCAGGTGTAATTATATTGGCCTTTATCATTTTCTCATGGCTGCCTGGCTGATAAGCTGCCCTTGGTGAGGAGCCTGCGTGCTCCTGTGGCTGTGAGTGCACACAGAGACACCAGGGCTCCCCACTGGAGCCCCAAAGGGAGGGGAAACTCAGCTCTCTTTGTCAGAATTGAAGATTTTCTTGTCCTGCTGTTGGTAGTGGGGACTCTGATGTGGTTCACTCATGTCTCAGGATGCCCCTTCCCTTTTTACCCTTCTCACTCCTCCATACTTTGCTCTGTGAAATCAGATCCCACAAACTGACCCTTCTTCAGAGAGCTTGGTGCCCAAACTGGCCTCATTCTGCACAATTTGGAAATAAATAACCTTCTCCAAGTGCCATTATGCTGTGTCCTTGTAATAGCTCTTGCTTTCCTTTCTTTTTCCCCCCTCCGAACTCAGGCTGTTGATGTGCAGAGGAGCCTGGTGGTCCTGCCCTGTCAGGGAGCAGAGGTGGGAAGGAGGATTTTACCATCTGCCAGTCACTGGATGCATGTGAACAAGCAGGAGAAGTCAAGCTGGCCTTTGAGGCAAAAGATGAGCTGAAAAAAAAAAAAAAGAAATATTTTTCAATGACAGTGAGAAAGTGGTATAAGGGATGAAAAGAACTGTGTGCAACTTGAGGAATGAAAAATGTCCCAGATTCAGCTTCTTTTCAGTTTCTTTTTCTAGATGTCAATATTTACCTGTGCAATTTTAGGGAGGGGCTAGCTGGGGATCAATACTTGTGTTTCAAGTAGTGCCTTTGACCCACTCACATGACAAGCTTGTTACTTGGTGTCTAAATAAAAGCTCTGGTGATAAGAAACCAGTGCTGCTCCTGAGTGAACTGTACAGGAAATGTGCTGGATTTTTACTCACTCAGTTTCCAGCTGGAGAGACAGACACTGGAGTGAAAGCTGAGCCTGAACTCATGACTGGAAATGTCAGGAATTGGAAATGGTCATCATTGCTCACAGCTTAAGTCAGCTTCCCATTCCCCAGCACCTTTTTGTTGTTACTTGGTCAGGTTTCTCTCTTGAGGGATGTATTTTCCAGCCTTCTCACTCCTCTCATTTCTCTTTCCCTCAGTATTGCAATTCCTGTGGAGCCTCCTCATAACTTTAAAACACTTCCCACACCTCTTGTGGCCAGAAAATTCCCCATCCACCTCCAAATCATCTCTGGGGAGAAAAGAGCAGAGGATGATGTGAGGAGCTGGGGTTACATTTCTACAGTGGGTTTGGGATGGTTAGTTTAAGGGCAAAACCTGTAATTTTCTCAGAATTTATATTCATTTCACAAAGACAAAATTCTTCTTCCTGTTCCACTTTTAATTGGCACTTTTAATGTATCCTACTGTGTGCGAGCAAAAAGAAACATGTTCTCTTTATGCTTCCTCCCACTTTTTGATTCTTTTCCATTCACTCTGTTCACTTGAACATCTGCTCAGCCAGTTTGTCTACCTAAGGTTCTCAAGATAAATATATTATTTGCCATGTGCACCAAAACATGCTAAATGGATAAAAATAAGGAATGTTAAGGTTCTTTAAATCCTCAAATCTCTATATATTATATTAACTTTCACAAGAAAAGTTTCATGAATTATTTTGGAGATGTTTCATATGGTGAGGACTCTTTCAGGCTTCCTCTCTTGATGCCTTTTTTCCCCTTAACCAGAAATACATGTTCTTTTGCCTGGTGCCATTTTGGTACTCCTACCATTACCTCCCATGCATACCTTTTCCTTTAAGCGTTTATTTGATGCTGGAGACTGTGCCCTGTTCAAAAACAATTACATTAACTCCTGTATTTTTCACATAATGTGGTGTGTGTCTGCTGCAGCCTCCAAAGGCTTAATAACAAGGCTAAATGCTCTCTGTGGGTGCAGTGAAGATAAAGCTGGTCTGGGTATGGAAAGTGCAGAAAGAAAAGTGGAGGGGAAAGGCTTTTGTTTAAATGAAGTGGGGTGAGGAACCTTTTCCTCACCTGGGGCCACACAGGGCTCCCAGGCACTGGTGTCTCTGCCTGTGGCACACACCAGCCTGTATTTCCTTATCCCCCAGACCTGGGGTGAGAACACAGCTGCAGCCAGAGGGATCTGTGCCCCTTCCTGCCCCACAACGCCAGGACCCCTCATCCTGCTGAGCCTGAAGCCCCCAGGGATGCCACAGTCTCCTGGGTTGACTGTATGATGTTTTTATCCCCAATTGTCTGTTCTGTTTATGCTGAATAATAAGTTTTGCACCTTTAGGACTTGTTCCAGGAGTGAAGAGGGGAGAGAAGAAGCACAGTTTGTTTTCAGACACTGCACTCACTCCTCCACATTCCTGCTCCTGGCCTGTGCTGTCTGCAGATGGACAGACAGCGGGACAGAGCTCTCCTTTGCTTTTAGTTAGTTTAGCTAGCTGAGGCAAAGAAGTTCCCTGGATTGTGGGGTTTTTTCCCTTTTCTTTGGCCCTGTGTAACCCTGCTCTGGCCTGAACACCAGCAGAGCACCGGCAGCTCCACCTGTGGCGACCGGGCCGGGCCTGGCCTGCGGCATTTCCAGCACCAAGAGACTGAGTGAGCTGAGCTGCAACCCATGGAGGGACTTTCTGAGTTTGTCATCTCTTTTTAGAGCAGCAAGGGGTTTTATTGATTAATATTATTTAGGTTTTATTGTTTAATAAACAGATTTTTTCCACTTTTCTCCAAGGAGGTATTTTCTCCCAAACCGGTTGTGAGGAGGGGCCGATTGAATCTGCTTTCCCAGAGGAGCCCCTTTGGGGGTGCTCTCCAAAATTTGCTCTGAACCAGGACACACAGCCCCACGTGGCACACTCCTGTGTGGGGTCCTGCAGTCCTCTGGGGCTCCAGCACAGGATGAGCTGTGGGAAGGAGCCCAGAGGAGGCCACAAAGGTGATCACAGGGCTGGAGCAGCTTTGCTGTGAAGCCAGCCTGAGAGAGCTGGGCTTGCTCAGCCTGGAGAAGAGAAAGCTCCATGTAGCCACATTTCACAGAGAAAAGCAAGGCGCAATTCTTCCCAAGAATATTTCTGAGATTCACATTCTCTGAACCTCAGAGAAAGCAAAAACAATCCTTATCTCATTTGCTGTGCCTGTGTTTGTGCAAAAGTAGAATGCAATATGGAGATTGTTAACCCAAAGTGATGGTGGTTTGTTTCCTTGGCCTGTCAGGGCCAGCTGTGTGTGTGTGTGTGTCAGGACTGTCGGGTGACAGCCACGAGATTCTGCGCAGTGGAGTGCTTGGCAGATTCAGTTTAGATGTAATGTAATGTAATGTAATATAATATAGAATAACATAGTATAATAAGTAATTGATTAGCCTTCTGATAAGATGGAGTCAGATGCATCATTCCTGTCCTTCGTCAGGGATGGAAATATCCACTGTAGCTCCAGGGAGACCTTGGAGCACCTTCCAGTGCCTAAAGGGGTTATGAGAGATTTGAAGGAGGACTTTTCACAAGGGCATGTAGTGATAGCACCAAGGGGACTGGCTTTAAGCTGAAGGAAGGGAGATTTAGGTTTGATATTAGGCAGAATCCTAATATCATCATCCCTGAAGATGATGAGGCCATGGAATAGGTTACCCGTAGAGGTTGTGGACTCCCCATCCCTGGAAGCGTCCAAGGCCAAGTTGGATGGGGCTTGGAGCAACCTGGGACAGTGAAAGGTGTCCCTGCCCAGGCTGGGAGTTGGAACAAAATGATCTTTTAGGTCCTTTCCAACCCAAGTTATTCTATGAGCGGGGAAATGGGAGTCCAGGAGCATCCTTTGGGACCAAGGAGTGGAAATAGAGACTGGACAAAGACCAGTAGAGAGGATGAGGAACAGGGCTGGGACTTTGCAGGGCACCATGCTGGGGAATTTGCCATCAGGGTGGAGCTTTCCCACCTGTGAAACCTTTTTCTGTGCTCAAGAGTCAGCTTTCAAATTCAACCAAGCGAGGACACAGCTCAGCAATGAGAGCTGTGTGTGCACAGGGATATTCCCTGGTGGAAAGCAGCACTTGTGGTCGCAGAAGAGGGAGAAACTCATGATTTTGGGGAGGGTAATGGCAGGAGAGGAGAGAGGCCCACACTGGTGGTGTGTACAGGCAAGGTGTTGCAAAATTCTAGTTGTGTCAGCAGCTGGCCAAGCCACATGGATGTAGTGAGGCAGAACTTGTTGCCTTTAGCCTCATTCTAGGGAGCCAGATTGGGTAAAGCAAATTTATTAACACAGGATTTAATTTGCAATTTCTCCTGGAGGAGAAAATTCAGAACTCATCTCGTTCTTTTCTCCCCCCCCTCTACTCTTGCCATGCCTGAAAGCAAAAGTAACCAGCTGAGGTTTAAGGTGTCTGACACCAGTCCTGATGCAATGGCAGCGCAGGCTGAAATAACCAGGTGCAAACCCTGCCTGGGAGCATGGAAGATTTGCTGGTGCCATTGCTGAGGGACAAATCTGCCCCTGGTGCCCCAGCTGTGGCTTCCCAGGCACAGTCCCACCCTTTTAGCCTCTGGTGAGGGCACTGCCCTCAGTGTTACTGCCTCAGCAGGCAGAAGTGCTGAGCAAACGCTGTCAGGTAGGGTTCCCATCCTGAGTCCCTGAGAAATCACAGTTGTGTAAGGGTGCAGGGTGGAATTCTTGCTGGGGTACAGGGAAGGGGAAGTTGTAATGAGATAAATGTAGGCAAGGCAAGATCCTGTGGGACAAGAGAGGGTGACAGCCAGGTTTCTGTCTGCTGGTTGGGGAGCAGATCATTCAGCTGCTGGTTCAATGTGCTTGTCATTCATGGTGTTTGACCTGATGTGAATTCCTGTCATCTGTTCATATATCCATGCTATTGAGCCCAGCGCGTCCCTATGCCATCACTAGCGTTTGCAAGTGTCAGACTTGCTCTTCAAAACTAAGTTTAATTTCTCCTGGAGATGTGTACAAATGTGCCCTTTACACACACCTGGACTTGGGTGGCTGTGACAAAATTCCTTACAAGTCAGGCACACAAGCCCTTCAATAATAAAAGGGAAAACCAAGGTACCATGATGTGAGTGTCACCCTGATTTTTTGAGATTTTCTAGGCCTTCTGATGTTGACATTCTTGTAGGAAACTTTCTCGCACACTTTCTGTAAATAACTCATGGTTTTGCATTCTTTTATAGAGGAGGAGAAATTTGATGGACTGTTGGTTTGTCCAGTGTCATTGGAGAGGTAGAACTGTCACCCTCCAATCCACCGTCACTTTTGGAAAACTATAGATGTTGGAGTCAGAAAATAAACGTCCCTTTTTCTTCACCTTGAGAACAGTGGTGTGAGCTTGTGTTTCGTGTCCAATAGTGACAATGTGAGGGTCTGTAACAGATCCCTACAGTATGGAAAGGGATGCATGGTGATTTTTAAAAAAAATAAAAATCCCTGCCCTGACTGTCTGAGGGTGGGACCATGTGGTGAACATCTCACTCTCCCAAAGGTCAAGAGAAAAAGGTCAACAGGAGAAGAGGAGTTGTGTGGCCAGGTTCCTCCAATATGGGAGAGACAGCTCATCTCAGGAATGGGAGGCAGCTAATAATAGACTGGATATTTCAGTATCCTTCCTGGTTAACAGAAATGGATTGAACAATCCCAAAGGTGGGAGTGAGCTAAGTGATCATAAAAAGAGCTGGGTCACCATGATAAGAATCGTGGATTTCAGGAAAGGTATGGAGCTGTTTGGATGTTATCTGGGACAAAAGTCTAAAGGGTAAAGGATGACTGGCATTAAGAGACTGTACACAAAACATGCTGGTAGACTCTCCTGATGCAGCAGCCAGCTGGAAAGCTTTGTCTGGAATGCCCTGGAGATGAGTTTGCTACAGACAGGCACAACCCCACTTCAGATGTGGCACAAAGTCAAGTGTGGGGAGCAGTTCCTTGGCAGACCAGAAGGACCCAGCTGTGCACAGAGTACAGAGGATGCCCAGTGGCAAATTTGGTCTTCAGCAAGAATGGCCAAACTCTAAGCAGACTTGTGCCACGTTACGGGCTCTCTGGATTTGTTTGTGTTTGGGGATTCCAGCACGTTGTACCTCGAGTGTTTCGTGTCCACAGGAATGTGAGCAGCATTGAAATCAAGATGAGGGTGATTGATACAGTGCTGTTTGTTTGCTAACCTGGTTCCAAAAGGTTATTCTGCTTTGTAGTGTGCTCTGGGTTATAAATGGATGCACCCCGATGTCTGTGTCTGCTCTGAATCGTGCACAGGGGAGACAAAGGTTCACAGTGCTGAGGTGTTGGCCTTCATGCAGCCTGGGGAGACAAGGGACACAGCTCTTGCTATAACAATATTAACAATAATACTGAAGAAGAACAAGAGATTTGCAAGAAATGTCATGTAATTACCAAAGCCCTGTGAATCAGCCAGCTTTGTTGTCTTGCAGCCCTCTTGCACACTAAATATGTTCTGTTAGCTGCTGCTAGAGGTTCCTTTTACTGTTACAAAGCTGGAGCATGAAGAGAAATATGTGCCATGTCCAGCTTTTCCTGTTCAGGGAGTAATTTTTTCCATGACGTCTAATCTTTTTCTTTTGCTGAACTGTCAGCAAAGCCAGACCACTTTGGCTTGGCATTTCGCCCACATCCACCTACATATTTTTCTTAACAGCAAACAAACTAATTAAATGCCTTTATCTTATGAGGCATTCCTTTCTCTGGTAGTTACTGATTAAAAAAAATAAATAAAACTTCTCACTATTTTGAGAAAACAACAGATGAGTCAATGTGTTCACAGCCTGGTTTATTATTAAATAAGAAGGCAGGATCAAAAAAAAAATGAGCAGGGTGGAAAAAAATGTTAGTGCTTGTCATATTGTGTTTGTGGCCAGTAAAAAAAGACTGTTCCCACTCCAGTGAGCATTTCCAATATCTATTAAAATTCATGAGCAATACATTTGCACATGAAGGTGGACAGGGGTACATAAAAGAGGAAGAGGTACCTCTCATGTGAAAGATTATTGTAATAAAATGTAAATTTTATAAACCCAAGTTCATATTGCTTTGTGTTCAATAGCCCTTTCAGTAATGCCAGCTGGAAGTAGAAAGGCAATTATTCAGAGTCAACAGAGGTTCTCCAACTCTAAAAGATAACAATGACCTTGAAAAGAAGATAAAACTTAAATTAGAAACTCTAAAAAAACTTGTAAATTTTAAAGTGAATTAATTGGGAATGGAAAAATTCAGATAGGTCGTCTAAGCCAACATCTGCACTCGGGGGAGTGGGGGGATAGCAGAATGTGTCCTCTGGAGTCTGTAGCTCCCAAACAATTCCCCTGATGATTTGGATAAATTCCTTGGGTACATCTTGTCTGGTGGGTGTCAGGACACACCTGTGCTGCAAAATATCCCAGGATAACAAGGCAGCAGGAGCAAGGGCCACAGATCCTGGCTTTGGGCGGTGCCACAAGAGCAGCGGGGCTGGTTCTGAGATGGCTTCTCATGCCAGGACTGAGGGGCAAAGGTGGTGCTGGTGAGGGCAGGTGGCTCTGGTGTTAACCTGGGCTGATCCCTCTGGACCTCCTGGGCCTGGGCAAAAAGGTGCCACTGTCTGAGTGCTGACTGCAGCACCCTGACCAAGCCAAGGCACCAGCCAGGCAGCGAGTGCTGAGCATGTTGATAATCTCCTGCCAGGACAGCAGCCACTGCAATGCTCTAAGCCAAAGTGAAAACAACAATAAAGAGGTCTTCAGTTGTCTCCTTGCCTAATATTAAGCCCGGTTCTAGGCTTGCCTGTGTTTGTCTGGAGAACATTTTGTGCCCCAAGACAAACCAGGAGACGCTTGCTGCTATTACCAGCAGCCCTCATCCTGCTTTGGGAGGTGTTGCAAAATGTGTAAATCAGCTTAGCTTTTCATCCCTTGGTTTTCTTAATCAGGGCTTCAACTCCAGCCTTTGATGCAGGCTTTACTCACAACAGACCTATTAAGTTATTTGCTCCTGCTATTGTATACCCAGGAGATCCACACATGCCCCACAGTTACACAGAAGCCATCCAGACTGACACCAGTGTTTATGCAAATCTCTAGGATTTATCATTTGGCCTAGACTTTTGGGATAAAGTGCCAAACCTGTATTTAAAAACTACCATGCCATGGAGTAGCACCCCAGCCCCCCCAGAAAAAGAAAGGAAAAAAAAAGCAGGAGCTGTTGGCTTCCAGTGGCACCATCTCTAATCCAGCCTCCCAGCCCTGAATGATTCAGAAGCAGGCTGAGATCTCCCATGCATTGTTCTGAGCCCTAATCCTGCTGGATCCTCCTCCTTTGATATGCAACAGAGGGCTGCCGTTTGCCAAGGGATGATGAGGAGGCACCAGATGCTGGAGGTTTGGCAGCACTGGGCAAAGTGGAGTCACTGTGGCCTGAACAGGGAGCTGGGAAGGCCCCATGGGTGGAGCTGATGGTGAGTTTGGGCAGACAGTGATGGTGAGGAGGGCTAAATAACCCTGCCACCAGCCTTCCCACTGGGCCAATCACAGCAGGAAAACAGGCTCTGCCAACCCAAGCATTGTGTGTGTGTCTGTAGACACAAATGTGGGAGTCCCTGCCTCATCCCAAAACACCCCAAAAGTCATCGGCTTGTTTTAATGCTTGCCCTCCTCCTGCTTGGGAGCTCTGCGGATCACTTGGGCTCCACCAACCCTGCTGTTCCTAATCTTGGCCCTCATCTTAGCACAGGACCTCTGGCAGCTCATCCCTATGGAAAGCTCTAATCCCTCCAGGACGCTGAGCAGGCTCTCATCCCAGGCTCCTGGATTTACCTGGTGGTAAAACAGGAAACTCCTCAGATCCTGCTGAATGAGGCCCTGGCCCTGCCCTGAGCTTTCTGGGGCGTTTCCACTGCCTTTGGGCTTGGATTAGCACTGGTGCCACGTGGGTGGGGGGTTGAGGTTCCTGTGTCTGAGGGACCATGTGGAAAATTAAGGGACTAAAGAGTTGCATGGATCAATATGTCTGTGTGCCTGCAAGGCCAAACAAGCAAAAGTGAGGGTGTCATCCTGAGTTATCTGTGATTTCTTCAGGTGTGAAAAAATTCTGAAGGTTTTTGGGTTTTTGGGTTTGGGGTTTTTTTCTGTTTTTTGTTTTGTTTTGTTTTGTTTAAAAAAAAATGGCAGAAAGCAGGATGGTCATGGGTTGGTTTATCACGGGCTCAAGGTCTCTTGGGTTTTACGTCCTGTTCTGCTATGTCCTGATGGACATTTAAAAATAGGATGACTACCCTGTGGATGAAGAATCCTTATTCATTTTGTGCCAGCTCAGGGCCCGTAAGCAAGGATATCACCCCATCATTAGGGCTCAGGCTGCTCCCAAAGCTGTAATTTCTGTTCGGTTCTTGTAGTCCCATAAAACTGAAGAGTCAGCATCACCTGGGGCAAAAGGGTCATAATTCACTTAGGTTCAGCTCAACATCACTGGATTAGAGTGTTGAGAGCAGAAGCTGAAGAGTTTGATATGACATGAGCATCTGCAGGGCCTGTCTGGCTAAGATAAGGGCTGATTTATGTGGAGGCAAATAGTCTTTGATAGGCTCAGAAAGCAGATGAGATTTTACTGGAAGGCTAAAACCAGCCAGTGCCTCCTGGTGTAATCCAGTGTTGATTATTCTGGGCCAGATTCAACTCATTGTGTAGATATATGCATAGTCTATATACTGAACAGGTATTTTGGTTTGCACCCATGAAAAGCAAACTACAGGGTAAATGTGGCCGTGTTCACAGGGGTCTCAGGATGGGGGAAGAGACAAGGATCTGACTCCATGTTTCAGAAGGCTGATTTATTATTTTATGATATATATCATATTAAAACTATACTAAAAGAATGGAAGAAAGGATTTCATCAGAAGGCTAGATAAGAATAGAAAAAGAAGGAATGGTAACAAAAGCTTGTGTCTTGGACAGAGAGTCTGAGCCAGCTGACTGTGATTGGCCATTAATTAGAAACAACCACATGAGACCAATCACAGATGCACCTGTTGCATTCCACAGCAGCAGATAACCATTGTTTGCATTTTGTTCCTGAGGCTCTCAGCTTCTCAGGAGGAAAAATCCTAAGGAAAGGATTTTTCATAAAAGATGTCTGTGACAGGTAAAAGCAGATGGGGTTGTGGTCTAGGCTTAATACAAGGGCAAGGTGTGTCTTAGGTCTCAGGAAAGCAGTTTTCCTGATTGTGATGAGAAGTGAGAACTGGGTCATCACAGGAATGCAGAATCAGGTACCCTTGTTTGGGATAAATGGATGTTAAGTGTTCCTGCAATAAGTTACATGCTCCCTTGCTGACCATTGGCTTGCATTCATCTTCTAGGTAATATTGCTCATGTTATTTCTTTGGATCACAAAAGAAGCTTCTAGCAGCTTCTCATAGAAGCCACCCCAACCCCCAAAATGTTGCCATGGAAACCCAATGCACCCAAAAGATCACCTGGCATGCCTCCAGCTCTGAGCCTTCCCTACACCCAGGAATCCTCAGCCAGTATCTCCAACCTTCCAGAAACTTCCTCCATGACTCAGTTTAGGTCATCTTCTGCTGAGGCAGAACCCCAACACAGGAGCCTGAAGAAGCACTGTTAGCTCAGGGTGGATCACACAATTACCCCCAGAGACAGCAGCACTCACTGGAGGGCTTTAGTACCTGCTAAAAGCAGAATGTTAGACTCAGCTCTTTGGCTCCTTCTGGTGACAAGCATAACCCAACCCCAGGGTTAGCCCAGGAGCCTGGGCAGCTCAACCCACCCTGTTGGACCATCAGCTTTGCCTCTCACAAGCAGCACTCTCCCCAGGAGGACCCATCAGAGGAGACACCTGGTTCTGCTGCTCCTGCACTCCTCTGCCTCCCTCTAAGCTCAGGCATGAGCCCAGTGCTCCATCTCCTACACAAAAACCCTCTTGTAGCTCCAGTGATGCCCTGAGCTGTGTCCCAGGAGCTTCTCAATGCTGGGCTTTCCTGGGGCTGTTTAACAACAAAGTGGAGGCAACCTAGGTGGGTTCTTCCTTTCCTTTCATTGAAATTTCCTTTCCTTTCCTTGAAATTTCCTTCCCTTCCCTCCCTCGCACTCAGCTCACCCAGAGGTTCAGCCCCAGACTGAGAAAGGTAGAATGGATGAATAAATTCAGTGTTTGCTTAATTTTCTCCCACTGTTTGCTGGGGAGCTTTGGCACACTTGCAGGGATACCTGAAGTTGGCCGTGCTGCATTCAATCTGGCTATGAAAACTTATATTTAATGAACAACCTAAACAACTGGGATTGTGTGTCTTAGTAGCCCTATTTGCCCGGGTTTAATAGTCTCTGACTTGATCAGGTATTTCTAGCCCTTGCAAATGTGTTTTTTGGTCCTCTGTTGGTGCTCCTAATAATTAATTGGTAAGAATGTTTCCTGCTGTGGGCTGAGCGCAGCCCCTGACCCCTGGATGTGTGGGAGCAGACCCTGAGCAGAGCCTGCTCTGCTCCCACAGCAGCACTCTGGGTCCTGGGGGATGCTCAGACCCTCGGTGCTGTGGATTACAGCTCTGAGAAGCTGGGCCAGTGGGCTGAGCCCTTCCTTGGGATCCCTGTCACTCCTGGAACAGCCTCTGAGACCACACATCCGTGTTCATCCAGCATGTTCCCAGCAGGAATGGATGGCAAGAGGAGGCCAGGGAGAGACGCAGCAGTCAGAGGGAAACAAAACAAACCCACAGCCTCCTTTTTGTTAGGAGCTGTCAGAAAAAGCACCTGGTGGAGAGCTGATTTCAGCTGTTACCTGACACCAGGTGATGTCATGGTGCTGCCCTGGGTGGGGTCTGCACAGAACAACTTTGGTACAGGAACATTAAAGATGTAATGGCTGGTTCAAACAATGGGAGTCAAGGGAAATAAAGGAGGAGGATAAGAAAGTAATTGTCATAATTAGGTAGGAGGGGAAAACTGAATAGGCTCTGTTGGAGGCAGAAAAGCGCTGCTGGGTTACCTGCTGCAGGTGTTGAGCTGCAATGGCAAAGTCTCTAAAGGAAAAATTAAGAGTTGTGTAATTAATACCCCATGAATAATGCAAATAGGTGCCCTCACAAGTAGTTGTATAACTGATTTTGTTACAGATGCTGCATAATTCCACAATGTGCTTTTCATTTCCAGCTCTCTTCTTGATGTTCTTCCTCCACATTTCTGTTACAGGAGTTGCCTTTCTTTTCACTGAATTCTTAAGTTTGTTATGTGTGTCCCCATTTTGCTGCTGCTAGAGAGAGAGATCCTTAATAACTCAGCTAAGATAGGAGGAAGTGAAAGGTGGATCCCCAGGGAAATGGGGTCCCTGGGGACCTCCATTGTAGGGGGCAGAGAGAGAGAGAAAAAGCCTGTAGTGACTGTGCAGGGTCACAGGCTGAGTTACAGAGGATGTTGGCAGCTGTAAAACACTGAAACAGCTTCTCCAGGGAAGCAGACACTGCCAGCCTCTGGAGATCAGAGTGCAGCCCTGCAGGATGCAGAGGGGAGAGAAAATCTCTGCTGGATGGGGCTGAAATACACGGGCTGGGCTGTCCTTTGTGTTCATTTCCCTCCCTCCCCCTGCCCTGTGAGTCACTGAGGATTCACCCCTCAGCTCTGGGTGCATGAATTCAGCACGACTCCAAGGGCAGGGCCCAGAAGAGGAGCAGGGGATGAAGAGAGGCTGAAGCAGCCTTGCAGGGGCAGCTGGCACACCTGAGGAAAGGAAGGGCAGGCTGGACCCCTGGCACGTGTGGTGACTGCAGGCACAGCCTCGTGTCACTGCTGGGTCACCCTGCAGTGACAACACCCCTGCAAGTGCTGCTTCAAGGGACACCAGATGTGGGCATTTAGGAGCTGGCTTAAAGGAGCTGGGTGAAGTTTGCAGCTAAGACTGAGTTGAAAGAAAGGACAGATTTGCAGCTTAATGACCTTTTTCAGACAAGAGATCAACATTTAATGCAGCCTAGGCAAAAGCAGGCACTAGATTGGAGTGGCCATTCCTCAGAGAGCCTCATAACTTCTTATTTTCATGGATGCTAGAAAATATCTCACCCAGATGTGATTTTTTCTGGTGAGGAAATCCTCCTGTCCCAGGTTCTCTTAATGGCTTGATTGAAGGATGGGATGTCAAATAGCACTGAATTTAATCCACGGTTAAAGGATTATTTCTTGGCTCCCCAACAACAACATATTCTGTGGAAACCTGGTGATCTTGCATGTGTCACAATATAACATTTATATCCTTGTTAGGTATTAATTGTGTCACAACTCAGATCTGCAGCCAAACTCTGCTGGCATCAGATGTGTTTGTACTGACATCTTAACTTCCCTGCTCTGGGCCAAATGCCTTTTGGGCAGGACTGGAGGAGGACTGGATTGGTTGTTCAGGAAGGGCTTTGAGGAGTTAAAAGCACTGGAGGGGGAGCCAAACCCAAAAACTGAGGCTGGCTCTGGCCTTCTGGCAGGTTTCTCCAGCAGCAGCATCAATGACCTCCCTCTTCCAATTCACTCCACTCTCGTGGTGTCCTGGGGAGAGCTGCCCCTAAAGCCCCAGTGTTGTAGTTGCAGGGATGCCCCAATAAAGGCAGGAATGGTGAATCTGACTCCATGTTTTCAGAAGGCTAATTTATTACTTTATGATACTATATTATATTAAAGAATACTATATTATACTAAAGAATACATGAAAGGCTAATTTATTACTTTATAATACTATATTATATTAAAGAATACAGAAAAGACACTTACTGAATGCTAAAAAGATAATAATGAAAACTCAAAACTCTCTCCACAGCCCTGACACAGCTTGGCCCCAATTGGCCAAAGAATCAAAACAACTCACAGCAGAATCCAATGGAACAATCACCTGTGGGTAAACAATCTCCAACCACATTCCACATGAGCACAACACAGGAGAAGCAAATGAGATAAGAATTGTTTCCCTTTTCTCTGAGGCCTCTCAGCTTCCCAGGAGAAAAATCCTGGGTGAAGGGATTTTTTCAGAGAATGTGAATGCCACACTCCAGCATCTCTCAAGGGCTGGGCTGTGCCTCTCCCAGAACAGACCTCTCAAGAAATTGAACTTTCTGTGGAGCTGTCCCTGCAGGACACCCAGTGCCTTGCTCAGGAGCCAATATTCCTGCAGCTGGGTCTGCTCCTGGCACTCACTGCTGGCACAGGAGCTCTGATATCTGATCAAGGAAGATAATTGAAGCCTCTCAGGAGGCCTTCGAGGAAGCCATAATCCTCTGGCATGACAAGTGGCTGGTGAGGAGTGGCCAGGGCTTGGCACAGAGCCCCTGGCACTCACCAGGGGCAAGGGGACAATCTTGCCTGAGATATATAAACCTAACTTTGCTGGGAGCCTTCATCCACTAGGCTGGAAGTTTTTGCCCCTTTTGCATTTTGGTGAATTTTGTTAATCTGGGATACATTCAGGACCTTAGAGTAAAGGAAAACAGCAGAAGGGCAGGAAGAGGCTTGACAAAATGTAGTGTAGCTCTGCAACTGCCCACATGTGTGTGCACGTGGATGTCTGCAATGGAAGTTAGAAATACTTGATAAATCCCTTCTTTGTGGGCCAAAGAATGACCTTTAGAGGAGCAACAGTTATTAAAATATGGTGAGGAAGGCAGCTGGGGGACAAGGGGAGGAGTCATAGAATGGTCTGGGTTGGAAGGAGCCTTAAAGATCATCCAGCTCCAAGCCCACTGCCCTGGGCAGGGACAGCTTCCACTGGACCAGGTGCTCAGAGCCCCATCCAGCCTGGCACAAACAAACCACAATAAACCCCTGCAAAGAGCTGGGGCCAGAAGTAAGTAAATTACTTGCAGCTCCTTTAGTTTTTGGTGATGCAGGAGCAGCAGCCTCATGTACCATTTTGGACCCAAATCCTTGCACCTGGGTTTGGATTTGGGTTGTTGGGATGGGATAGGGCTGGAGCTGTTGTCAACAAGTAGCATTGTTGGGGAATCAGTAGAAGTTTGTATCCTGTCTCATGTGACTGCTAAAAAGAAGGTAAATATGACTTATTGAATATTATTAAATATGACAATAATATCTTGTCATATTGTTAAATATCTTGAGATATTTAATATTATTAAATATGACAAGAGGAGGTAGAAGCAGAATCCAAAAGCAGGATGCCTTTAGACTTATCAAATAAATGCTTTCAAGGGTTTTTTTTAAATGTGTGTGAATACATATATATATGCACACACATATCTATTTATGAGTCTGAATATGTATAACAATACAGATGTATCTATTAATAATTTTTAAAATGGTAACTGAAGAGAAGTGTAGGATTCTGGAAATATTTAAATATTTACCATAGATAAAGTGGACACTGGAATAAGTGACTGGGATGCAGAAGGCATTTTCCCTATAAGCACTGTGTTTCCTAACTTCTTAGAGAGGAATTATGAATTATGATTTGATTTTTCCTTGGGCTTTTAACACAGGAAACTCTTGAGGCAAAACCAAATTTGAGGAATGGTGGTCTCACCCAGGTTATGCTTTGTGAGCTGGGAACAACCATACCAATGTTCATGGCTGAGGAAGTGGGTGTTTTTCCCCTCTTTCTTTGCAGATGGGATTTGGTTCCTCTCTGGCAGCAGCAGTGTCCCACAGGAGTGGATTATGGGGTTGTGATGTGTCACAGCAAACTCCAACCTTTGTCAGCCTGCAGGGACACACCCTGAGGCAGCTTTCAGCCCCATGCATGCTAGACCTCAGGGAGCTGGGATGGAGGAGCCAAAGGGGAGAGCTGCAGACTGCTGTGGTATCAGGTCAGCAAAGCATTGCACAAGCAGAGATGGGTTCCTGCCATCTCCATCCTTGTCAGGATCTCTCACTGGTCACAGTGACCCCGAGAAAAGTTGGAAAGTCTCTTTTCCCAGCCCTCTGCTCGAAGGAGGAGTCAGGGCTCTTCATTTTCCAGTCTCAAGGTTGTTTATTGTTCCTAATCTATAAAATTATTTTTCCTGTCCAGCTGAGGTCCATCCAGCAGGACAGTCCAGGCACTCTGCCTGCCCCCAGGGCAGTGTTATGTCTTTACACTAAAAACTACGTGTACAATATTTACAACTACTTCCCAATACCTATCACCTATGTTAGACAGTGAGCTTCTACTCTAAACCAATCTAAAAGTGCCAACATCACAGCAGAAGATGGAGGCCAAGAAGAAGAAGGAGAAAGGCTGGACACACCCAGTTCCCTCCATCTTGCCTCCTGAACCCCCATTCCAGAAACCCCAAAATCTACTTTTTCACCCCGTGATAACTTCACTATTATTCTACTTAATTTGTTGTGGCTTGCAGATCTTCATCTAAGGTTGGTAACTTGCTCCATGGGTCATAATCAAAACCACAGGGGCATCTTGAGCTCTGTGCCAGGGTCTCTGAGCCCCCTGGCAGGGGTCTGGGCTGCTCAGGACAGCCAGAGGGGTGTCCTGGGTCCTGACACATCCTTGTGATTTAGTGTGCCCCTGAAAGCAGAGAGCTGTGGCCCTGCTTGTGCTGGGGGCAGTTTGGTGGATGTAGTACTCTGATGTGGGGGGATAGAATGTAAGAAAATAGAGATGGTGCAGAAGGCAATGTCACCCTTGAGGAGTTGCAGCTGTACCAATCACCAAAGATCAGGAACAGGCCTGCCCTTAACAGGCCACAGCTGTGCCCAGCGAGGATGAGTGCTAAAAAGAGTGGGGTAGCTGGGTGAGGAGATAGTTGGAGTTTGTTGGCTGTGCTGTGAGGAAGGAGGAGTCAGTGCTGCAAGGAGCTGCACATGAGAAATCACTGAGAAGGTAGGGGAGCTTTGCCTTAAGGTGACAACACTCTGAGAGCTCCCTGCCATGAGAAGTGGAGAATTTTCAGTGTAAAAACAAGAAGTGAGTGTTGTGTGAGTGAGCACAGGTGTGTGCCTGTGAAGGGAGGGGCACTGGCACCTGGCTGTCCCTGTGAGGGCAGTGAGGAAAGAGCCACTCTAAAAAGCTGGAATGGCTGGAGACCCCATCCCCATGGCTTCCTACCTCACCCTGTCCCACTGATTCCCCACAAAGAGTCCAGATGGGGTTGATCAGTGGGTTGGGTCCTTCCATGGGAAGTCCCACTGTCACTATTGAACACGAAAGAGCACAAGCTCACACCGCTGTTCTCAAGGTGAAGAAAAAGGGACGTTTATTTCTTGACTCCAACATTTATAGTTTTCCAAAAGTGACAGTGGATTGGAGGGTGACAGTGCCACCTCTCCAATGACACTGGACAAATCAACAGTCCATCAGCTTTCTCTTCTTCTATAAAAGAATGCAAAGCAATGAGTTATTTACAGAAAGTGTGTGAGAAAGTTCGCTACAACAATGTCAACATCAGAAGGCTTAGAAAACCTTAAAAAATCAAAGTGACAGTCCCACTGCCTTGCTGTGAGCCTTGTGACACTGGGAGAGCCCTGCCTGCCAGCTCAGAGAGGGGAAAAAGTGGTGGCACACCTCAGAGCAGTTCTGGGAATTTTACATGGAAACAACCCAATTTTACATGTTTTTCTGGATGCTGCAGAGCACTGGGTGGAGCAGGGTGCTGCAGTGTGGGCCAGGAGGGAGCAGAGGAGGTGGAATTTGAAGGAGCAGTTCCAGATGTCTGCAGGCATCAAGCACAACGCTGGCCAAGTCCCATAGGTCAGCATCCCTCTGGTTTTAATGAGGCTGAGATGCATAAATTCTTCTTTCCAGCCTTGGGAACAGGCTGCTGCTGTTAAAGGAATGACAGCCTCCCCTGGAGCACCTTTTCCTGGCTTGCTTCAGGCCAGAGAGTCTGTCAGCACAGTGCTGAAACACCATGGAGCAGAACAGTCCCTTTCCAAGGGTGAGCTTGGCTCTCTGTGCCAGGGCACTGCCCCCTCTGCCTGACCCCTGCTGCCCCCCTGCCTCCAGCTGCCAGCACCCACCCAGTGGGGAACAAAGGGAGCCCCCTCTAGGCACAACCCTCTGCCAGCAGGGCGAGTGAGGCTGGTGTACTCCTCCACACTTGTTGGCCTTTTAGTTAATTTTTTCTTCTAACTCCTCCAGGAAGGAGGAGCTGAGTTACCTCTCAGCAAATCGAGAGGGAAGGGAAGCTCAGAGGGAGGAGGATCAGGTATGTCTCAGTTTCCCCAGCGGCACAGGCTGCTCCTGAGCCTCGATGACTCCTCCCCAGCCCTTTCTCTTTGCTGGGTGTTCTTGCCAGCACAGCTCATTGACAGCAGCCTTCACCATCAGGCTTCACCCTGGCTGGGGTGGCTGTTTAGGTTACTAATGAGGAGACATGAATGGATAAAGTCCAGTGGCATCTTCAACACCACCTCCCTGCCAAAAGCTGGCTGGCAAAGCCCAGCCAGCCCTGTGAGCCAGAGCCAGCTGTAGCACAGAGCTTGCTGGCACATGCTGAGCTGGCTGCCACCTGGGCCCAAGGGCTGCTGCAGGGCTGCTGCAGGGCTGCCTCATCCTGGCAGGCCTCTGGGAAGGAAACACAGGGTGCTGTGCTGAAAACATGTCTGGGGCTGTGTCCTTGGCACGGCCACGGGGATGCCAGGAGCAGTTCTGCAGCTCCCTCCTTCCCCAGAGCTGGCAGAGACAAGGACGGGAAGTGAGCCCCTCAGTTTCCAACTCTGCAAAGATTTTTTTGCTTTGGAAATGACCTACATTGAGGAATGGGAACTTTTTTTACAGCTGGGACCTTTTTGGCAGAGAAAACAACGGTGAAAGGGAGGGAGGTGCAGACTGTGGGTTGTAGCTGAGGCCCAAGAGCTTGTCTGCATCTGCACTGGCTGCCCTGGTTTGCTGCACTAAAGCAAACTTCTTCCCTGGGAATTGGTGCAGTGAGAAATGTGTCAGGAGAACAGAGATGATCCTGAGAGCAGTTTGGCATGGTGAGCAATGGAGCAGTACCACCTTTCTTTAATAAATCACCATGAGAATCTGGGTTTATGTTGAGACCTGGGGAATAAAGGCTTTTCTGCTTTGGAAAGTCAGTGGTGAGGCTGAGTCAATCTCAGGGCATCCAACATCTTCAAGATCTGCTGAATAGTTTTTAAATCTTACCTTTTTTAAAAAGAAGATGTAGTCTTTTGTGGAGACTGGCAGAGGTCAGGCTGAAGTCACCTTTTATATTCACCACAAATGTCTAGACTTTGATTTTGCAAATGGCTAAACCCCACTGCACGTGTGCTTTTGGATGTGTGATAGAAGTTTCCAATGTCAGTTATAATTGTGCCCTGCTAAACCTCCTACAATGCCCCTAGCTAAGCATCTTTGCAAAAGCAAGGCAATGCTGGGGCAAAGCCAGCCTCACTGGGGGTTTTAAAACACAGCAGACATCAGTAATTCAGCACAGGACTTGGCATGTTCTGCCTGTTAGTGGACTAAGACAAGCAATCCTATTTAAATAGATAAAAGGGAAACGCATTGGACCCGCTCCCTGTTGAGGCAGGGTCAGGGCATGAACTCCTGTGAAAACTGGCTCTGCCAGGATTTATTTCCTCTGATCTGATCAGGCACTGGAGACTGGGGTGGGGGAGACTCGTCAGGCAGATTTCTCTCCTTGTGCATGCTCTGAGTTGGCCCACGGCCCTTATTCCTGTCAGGGGTTACTCTGTGCCTCTGGGGCAGAGCAAACGGGCTCCTGCCTGCTCTTCCAGGGGAGAGTGCAGAACATCCTTCCCCTTCTCATTGCCACAGCTCTGGAGTGTTTGCCTTACACTCCTGCATGTTTCTACTCGAGTCTCTCAGGCAAGGTGTTTCTGTGGGGATCACAAGTTGCTCTTTGTCAGCTTTTACATGGTCTTAGCTCTACATCACTGCAGAGCAAACCCCTCCCATAGTATTTCAAAAACACCAGAGTGGCAGCACTGATTTAAATCCCATCCTTCCTCAAGTGCCTGCTGAGTGTTCCTCTATGAGCTCAGGGCTTCTCTGGTGCAGCAGTGAGAGTTTTCCAGCCCAGCTGCGTGTCGTGCCAGCCTCTGCAGGGTGTCCCCAGGGCACAGCCTCCCCACCCTGCTCTCCATCCCAGCTCATGCCCTCCCAGCCCTGTGTCTCACTGTGACAGCCCCTGACGCCCAGCTGGACGTGTTGGGATCTGCCTGTGCCACCTCCCTGGAAAGGGCTTCCTGTGCTCGCACCCTGCCCTGCTTCAGCACCGCTCCCTTTGGGCTCTGAGCCTCTCCCTGCCTTGGCTGGCAGTAGTTTTGGTCATGGCAGTGCTGGGTAAGAGGTTGGACTCGATGATTCTGGAGGTCTTTTCCAACCTGAACGATTGTGCGATTCCTGGGTTTGGCATTTCACCACAGCCCTGGATGAAAGTGTTCCAGAAGGGAGAGGGGAGGCAGTGGAGCAGTGCTGTGAATGATCCATCCCTCTCCAATACCAAACTGGTGTGGCCAAAGCTGTTACAGGCTTCATGCAGAGACCTGGGTGTGCTTTCAGGTTGTTTTGGCCAAAGCAGGACAGGCAAAGTGCAACTGGGCATCTTCCCTCAACCCCCTCACCCCAGGACTGGTGTCTGGAGAACCCACTTGTGAAAAATGCATGTGTGTTATTATTGGCTTTTCACAAATATTCAAATGAATATTATATGCGTTGGGTTAGAAAGTAATGCTGTATTAATTCTCTTAAGTAGTGTGTTAAATATAGTTTTAGGTTATAAAAAAAAGTTAAAATAGAAACTATGCTATGTAAGATACTTTTTTTTAAAGAAAGGACTTGCACTGAGGTAGGAGCCACAGGACACCTCAATCTTTCAGAGAAAAAGAATTTATTGCCCTCTTATCAGGAGAAATGAACTTCTTCCCACTTCGAAGGCGCTGTTAGGATTCAGAGGAAGAAGTTGAGGATGACCAGACAGAATCCTGTGTTTGAATGGAATTTATGCATCATGTGTGAGGTGTATGAATATGCAACAGGCTATTGCTTTTAAGGGTTAATCCTCTGTTAATGTGGGTCCTTTCTTGGGCTTATGCTGCCCAGAAAAAGGTACCTGGATGTCTGTAACTCTTTGTTTCTATTGTCTCATATTGTCCTAATTCAAATTGTCCAAATTATTATTACTCTAATTGTATTACTATTTTTTATAACCATTTTATTACTATTAAACTTTTAAAATTTTAAAAACAAGTCATTGACGTTTTTCACACCACTGCTCTGTCTTCCTTACTTTGTGGGTCTCCTCCAAAGAAATACATCAGAAGTCAAGGAAGGGGAAAGGCTGGATGCTCCCTCCCCAAAACACAGGGACAACGGGATCTGATCAACAGCTGAGCCTGGACACAGCCAGGGAGGTAACACAGCTTTGCACCCATGAGCACTTTAGCACCTGAAGGCTTTGCCTGGGATTTTTGGAGACACCCATGAGCTGTTCTGCACCCCATGCCACCCAGCTGGGGTTAAAGGAGCGTGGGGGAGAGGAGCTATGCCCTCCTCCAGAGCCCTCTGCTAAGGGAGGCCTGGCAGAGCAGCTCCCACATGCCTTGTTTTATGCCTTGTTTTTCTTGCAAGTCTGATGTTGAGTGGAGCCAAGGTGGTGCAAGAGAGGAGAGGAGGCAGGAATGAAAGGGCTGAGGTTTGCCTCGGGGCCTCTTTGCAATCAGCCAGCAATTCTCTCCCCTCTGCACCACCTCCAGCAGCAGCAGCAGCAGCAGCAGCAGCGTGTTTGAACCGCAGGCTTGTCGAGTCCTCTCGAGGCCTGTACAAACACAGCAGCAGGTAAATAAAGCTGCCTGGTGCTGGGAACAAACTGCTGCAAAGACAGGTAATGCAGCAGGGGCTGTGTCTCCCCCGGGGGCAGAGGCTGTGATGGAGGAGTCAGGAATGGGGATGGTGTGAGGCACCTTCCCCACTGCTGGGGCTCCTGCCCGGGGAGACGGCACCAGTGGGGGCTGGCAGGAACCCAGACTGTGCCAGCAGAGCTGTGCAGGCAGAAAAACCACAGCTAGAGATAGAAAAGTGAAGGTTGTGGTCATGAACAGCATTTCACTATATCGTTTTTTTCTTATGTTTCTCCCTGGGCTGAAATAGCCACCCAGGGCCATGGTCAGAAGCCCATGGATGAGACAGAAGGAGGGAAGGAAGGAAGTGGATGAGATGTCTGCAGAAACCCCACAAGCAACCTCTGCCTGGTCTCGGAGGTGAGCAGGAAGAGTTGATGTTCCTCTTGCAGCCCTCTCACCTGCAAGGGAGCAGCTGGGGGACCTGGAGCAGGCTCAGCTCCATGGAGCCCTTTGTGTCACACACCACCTCAAACCCACCTGCCAAGCCTACAGGGTTTTTTTTTTAAGAACACACCTGAGAGTGGAAGGAGACAAAGAAATGCCTGTAAGCTTTAGGTCAACAGCCAGAGACTTCAGCTAAGTCAGAGGAGTGCACATAGGACTACAAAAGTCGCCCGTAGGAGACCTTTACAAAACAGTAATTCTTAATTGCTGCATTAGTGCCTATTTAGCACCCCCCTCACCCCTCCTGCCCCCAAGGAAGGCTGGTACACAGTGAAAAATACCCACTCCAGTACTGCAATACTGGCAGCATGTCATTGCAATCCTTTGTGTTTTTTGTCCAGTGCCAGCTGTGTTGCCTTGCCTGTAATGCACAGCTGGTGCCTGTTGTTGTGAAAGACAGCATGGAAATAAAGACTCATGAGTGTGGCCTCATGTTTAATTAGAAGCTAATGTACTATTATTATTAGGCACTGAAGGAATGCACTGGCAAAGCAGTGTTTGAGCTGTTTTAAAAGCATTTTATAAGTGTACTTTCCCTTTGCCTTGCTGGTGTTAACCACCTTTATTAGGAGGTGCAAGACTGCTGTTACCTGGTCTCACAGCTCTTTTGCACTTCAGGCAAGCACTGGGATTTAAGTATCTTTAATCTCACTGTTCAGGAGACTGTGAAATAGAAGGGAATGGTGTGTGCTAGGCTAAGCCAAGCGTTTAAGCTTGAGAGACCAAGTGGTCTGTGGTTGAATTTGCTATATTGAGGCAGTGATGAAGCACAGCTTAATGACACATGGCCACCTTACTGGTCTCCAAACAAGTGGAAGGAAGCAGGAAAATGACAGTTGTTTGTTGAGTGAGAAGTTCCACTGTCAGCACGTTTAGGAGCTTGCTGGGACTGCCATGCTCTGCTAAGAGTGGCATTGCTTTGTAACCTCCATGTAGTGGCATGAGCTTCACCATCTACTTTTTAACACCATTTCATTCTCCACTAACAGCTGCAGCATAAGAGGAAACCATCCCAGTTGTACATCAATGTGTTACATGCATGAAGATTAGATTAGATTACATGAGGCTTTATTCTACAACTTTGTTCTGTAAATAACAAACACCTCCCATTCCTGCAAGCTCCTGACTTTCTGTAAAGCTGTGGGGAATGTAAAACTGAGGGCAGCCTTACATGTCAACAGTCTGGGCTTCAATATCATCCAAGAAAAGACTGGATGGAGCTCTGAGCAGCCTGATCTAGTGGAAGGTGTCCCTGCTCAGATCAGGGGGTCTTTAAGGTCCCTTCTAACCCATTCTATGACCACTAAACACATGATAGTTGTGTTCTGCTGTTGTTGGTCAATGGGTTTTCAGTTGCTTTATCGACTCCAAAATACAGACAAGTTGTGGAACACAATTTTTTTATTAATAACAGGCCACATCTGTACTTTGAAAAGAGTGAAATTAAAAGGTGTATTAAAACATACCCACTCTAAGCAATCTATTTTCTTCAGTAGAAAAAAAAGCATACAACAGGTAGAAATCCTATATACACAGTATATCAGTTCCAGTCATCAGCTCCTCCAAACAGTGTTTTACAAATTGGTACAATGGTGTTAGAACAGACCATCCAGTGCCAGTCCAGTCCAAATTTCAGCTCTTGACTTACTCATTTAAGACAAACCACTAAGCACTTAATCCAGTTTACTGATCTCAGGATACTTACAAGGGAGTACTGTACATGAAGACAGCAGTGTTAAGCTTTTACTTCTGCTTAATTTTTTTTGGAATCCTGCCTTGTTATTAAGTCTGCCTCATAAACTTTGAGTATGTGGAAATCTGTAATCAATGTCTCCATTAAAAACCGTAGTAGAAATGTGATTAACTGTACCTTAAACAGCCCTTTCCTCAACTCCTGCATTATTTTCCAGCAGACTGCTGTTGTGCTTATTCTACACTGGAGGCTTTCAGCCCAAAATATCAATGAACCACAAATCTATGCCATCTTTTTTTTTTTTTTTTTTTTTTGCTTTGATGAAAATAATGAACCACAAATCTATGCCATCTTTTTTTTTTTTGCTTTTTGCTTTGATGAGAATTTAAAAAAGCATAATGTTAGTTCTTAAATTAGTTTGGCACATAAGAAAAAAAAAAGCAGGGAGAGCACACAAGTCGCATCCTTCTCTCGCAATGTCCTTGGGGAGGGGAATGTTTGGATCCAGGCAAGGTGGGCGGGCATGGAATAAGTGACACAGACCATGGCAGATTCCAGCTCCTGGCCTCAGTCCCACTCAAACACCTCAGTCCATCATCTGCCACCGCTGGTGAGCACATCCCTGCACAGCTGGAGAAGGCCCTGAGCTCCAGCAGCCTCCTCACACCAGGTTAAAAAGCACCACTGGGCACTTTTTGTTTAAGTGTCACTTAACAACACCGTAAGCGAGCCATTCCTGCTGTGCTGAGCAGGAGGGAGCGGGGTCTGACCCTTGGGTCTCGGCATGTCAGTGTGGGCCCCGTGCTTGAGGAGAACCTCCACCGCTTTGGCGTGCCCCCCTCGCGCGGCCAGGTGAAGAGCCGTGAACCCCTCGCTGTCAGAAATATCGATATTTTCCGCACTGACAAGTTCTTCCACTACCTCAGAGTGCCCGTTTTCCGCGGCAAGGTGCAGCGCTGTCCTGTTTAAAGGCCCTCTGGCTAGCACGCTGGCCCTCTCATCCATCAGCAGCTTCGTCGTGGCCAAGTGGCCGCTGCGCGACGCCAAGTGCAGGGCCGTGTATCCTTCAGCCGTGGCGGCCTCCATGTCTGCCCCGTGCTTGAGCAGCAGCCTGGAGGTGCTGGTGTGGCCGGTCTCGGCGGCGATGTGCAGAGCGGTCTGCAGGAGCCCGTTGCGCACGTTGACGTCCGACTCCAGGTCGATGAGGAGCCGGGCCACGCGGTAGTGACCCCGCTGGGCGGCCAGGTGCAGCGAGGTCCTCCCGTCCACGGTCTGCACGTTGACGTCGGCGCCGCGCTGCTTGGCCAGCAGCTTCACGATGGGCAGGTGGCCCTGCCAGGCGGCGTAGTGAAGGGGCACCCAGTCGTCCTTGCCCTTGATGTTGACGTTGACGCCTCTCCTCAGCAGGATGCGCACGATGTTCTCCTGGCCGTACTGGCAGGCTATGTGGATGGGGGCTCTGCCCTCAAAATCCACCTCGTTTAAGGACGCGTTCTTGTCAAGCAGCATTTTGGTGCTGAAGTCATCCCCATTCTGGGCAGCAAAGTGAAGAGCGGTCCACTGGTCCTCGTCTTTGGCATTGACATTGATTTTCCTGGCCATAATCAGTTCCACGATGCTTTTGAATTTCTTCTCAATGGCTATGTGAAGAGGGGTGGACCCTTTCTTGTTGGTGAGGTTAGGGTTAGCGTTGTACAGCAGGAGCCATTTGACACATTCTTCTTGACCTGCTTCAACAGCCAAGTGCAGAAGGCTGGAGTTCCCATCTAAAACAATATCAACATCTTGAGGCTGGAGGATCTTCATCAGCTTGCTGGTATCTCCGGATAAAATCGCCTCCGTTAGCTTCCTCTTCTGTATGTCTGTGGTACCAATATCTAAATGGACACAAGGAAGAACATTTTTTTACCATGAAAACCATTTTAGCATGATTACCATTTTTACCATGGTGGTGAAACACTGGAGCAGGTTGCCCAGAAAGGTGGTGGATGCTACGTCCCTGAACACATTCAGCTTGATCTATTTGAAGATGTCCCTTCTCACTAAAGGTCCATTCCAACCCAAACTGTTCTAAGATTCTATGGAAAAGACAGCTTCACAATTCTGACACCCATCAAACTGTACCTGCCCTTGGTTTCAGCAATAAACTGCCTGCACAGCAATTCACCCCCCCACCTTGTTCCACAGAAGTCCCAGAATATTTTTAGGTCAGATTTGGGCCCCCACTAACTCTATTTGTTGTAGCATGAAGACCAAAGGATGTTGTGGTTGATCTCCCTGCACTAATCATTGTTTACCTCACTGGAAAACAGATGTCTGGGGTTTGCAGCCCTGGAACGAAAAGTGAGGGGGTCTTTATCACAATGGCCCCAGGGGCTGCTGAGAAGGTGGCTTGAGTCCTCTCAAAAACTAAGGTCCTGTGGTTTAGGCTTAGTATAAGTGAAAAAGCCACAAACTCAGCTGACCTGACTGGGCAGTGGCTTTAATCCCACGTCAAGCGGGATGCTGGACGAGTAGTGACCTCCCTTCCAACCAACCTCTACATGACTGATTCTGTAATTGCTTTAATGGGAGTTTACTCCTTTACAAAACCAAATGAGATTTATTATTTCTCATTAGATCATGTTTGGGAACCACATAATTTTTTGTTGTTGTTTTTATTTTTTTCCTTTTAAATAACTACCTCCAGTAAACAAATTTGTAGTGCTGACAGCAAGAGAAAGCAAGGCTAACAGTAATTTCCAGAATGTTATTCTACTCTCCAACCCATTGACTCCCATGCCCCAATCCAAACAACTACAAAGGAAAACTTGACCATTACCTGAACTCTCCCGTTCAAAGGAAAGGGAAAGGGATCCTCTGGATGAGAAAGCTGAATCTACAGATGAAACTCCTGAAAGCCTCTTGTCACTGGAGGCAAGTTTGGACTCAGAAGAGCTGCGGCTGAGATCCTCAGGGCCTTCCATAGTCTGTGAAATCCCTGAATCCAACTGGGACAACAACTCTGAGAGACTGTAATCCTTAACTGATGGTAGAGCAGGCTCCTGTTTCTTCTGGGATAGTGCACAAATCCCCTTCAAGAGAAGCACACAAACGTTTTAGAAAGGTCAGCAAACAAAACCAAGCACAAGGCCCTACAGAAGAAATATGAATTTGTTAGTTTGCAGGTAGCCTTCAAACACTGCTTGTATTAAATGAAATCTATGAATAAAGTCACTGAATTTTTTCAGAAGCAGGAGGGGAGTTTCCATCAGTACTCACAGAGCCACTAAAGCCTTGTGGCTCTTCCCTCTATGATAGTTTTTAAGATCAGTCACAGTCACACAGTTCCAGCCTTTATTTCCTAACTGTCCTGCTCTCCCTCCACAGAATAAGATGCACTTGGATTTGGTTCTGCCCCGAGGTCTTCCTGAGCTGGTCCATGCCCCTGCTGTTATTTGTGCATCCCAGTCCTTCACCAAGACCCACTTCTATCAGACAAGGTGGTGCTCAAAAGCAGCAAAGAGAAGATTGCTTGGAACCTTCCAGGTCATAAAGGAGCCTGTTCCTCCCAAAACCCTTCAAGTTTGAACAAGAAGTGAAAGAGAAAATACCTCAGGCTGCTGCTCTGGGGAATTCTTGGTGTCCAGGTCCTGAGTTATCATCTCTTTTGTTTCATCTTCTGGTTTTTCACAAAGGGCCTCTGTTTCTGAAGTGATTTCTTTAAAGAAAACAAGAGGTGGTTTTAGTGCTTGGTTTTTTTTTCAAAAAGAGAGTTTCTGAGATCCCTGCTGCCTTTCTCTATCAACTGAACTTAAAATCTCTGAGATGCTGAGGGAGAAGGACTCCAGGGCTGACCATTCCAGTGGGCACAAGTGTGCAGCCAAGCCAAGGGCACGCAGGGCTGCCCAAACAATTCATTTTCAGTCACACCAGACTGCTGTTACACAGGGGCCACACTGCAGGACGGGGAAATGGGAACCACTGTACTGCTGGCAGATTTAGATATGGTTTTTTTAAAAGATGGAATCCCTCATCCCTTTGGTTCTCATTCCTTGTTTGAGCAGGAGGAGAGGGAAGAGGCAAATCTCTCCCATTCTTCTGCAGCTACATCCCTCTGCACACTTGAATTCATAACAGGTGCTTTGGACAAGTTCAAACCTTTTACTGGCAGAGAAGTGACTGTACAAACTGTGTCAATACAAGAAAATAATTCAGTTTCTCAATGTACAAATTTCAAGAGCCGGTTCCTTCAACGCTTTGGTACACTGCAAACCACACCAACACCAGCCTGGCTTATGTCCTGACACTCACTATCAGAAATAAACATCATTTCTGTCTAAATGGACCCACTGGCTCAGTGCAAGGCTTATTCCTGGCGTGTTTACATAACACCATCATGGTCAGACATGTCCTCAGATAATCCCTTCCTCCACAAATGAGTAAGTGGCCCATATCATTGTCTCCACCACACAATGTGCTCTATTTACTCTGTCACAGAGCTTCTCAGCCTTTACCCCAAGGATTAGCAGAGTCCTGAGCAATAATGTGACTCACAGCAGAATCAATGGGCAGCCAAGTGAAGAGGAAATCTTACCTTGAAATGTTGGCCGTTCACCAGGATCATCTTGCCAACATTTTTGCATCAGTTTGATCAAGTTATTACACGAATGAGGTCTGGATTTGGAAACAGCAGGTAGCTCTGGGCGGTGCCCTTTAACTACTTTTACCATAATGTGTAAAATGTTGTTTTCCTCTGCAAAGCAAAAGCACACAGATTTAGATGTCCCAGCAAAAGGAATCACTTCTCTTTTTTCCAAGAGCATTAAGCTGAAAATTTGTTTTCACACTTTTTTTTCCTAGATTTCTTATCAATAGGGGGAAAAAATTGTTGGTTGTCTTCTCCAACAAGATATTTTTTAATGCAGTAACACCTAATTCTCATGTATCATTTATAAAAAACAATTTTCACTGAGTGACTGCTCTTTTTCCACCCATTAAAGATAAAGAACAAAAGGAAAGGAAAAAAACTTCAAACAGTTCTTTGCAACTTCTCTTTGGATTTCCATATCTGCTGTAAGAAAACAGAACCTCAGGTTTTATTGAGAGCAGGTACCTGAACTATTCATAAAGGTGAAGGAAGAACACAAATCAAGAGGTGCAGCAGTGCAGCTCCTGACTGTAAATCAATCACTGGGCTAGAAGGAATCCCTCACTGGGAGAAAAACTAATAGTAGACTGGAACTTGCTGGGACATGTTTGCTATACATAGGCCAGTCACAGACACAGGAAAGTCATAAAGAATAAATAGCTGCCTCTTGAGGTGCCTTTACTGTGGGGTGGAACAAGGCTTATTCTCACAGACAGCTTTTCTTTTCTTTCTTTTTTTTTTTTTTAAAGGAACAAATCTGTGCCCACAATCTACAAATAAGCTACAGAACCTCTCTACAGAGGAGCTGCCTCTGAACAACAGCAGAGCTGCCTGCCAAGCTGGCTTTGCCACACACTGATCTGAAGCTGTGCAGCAAACCCCAGCCAAAGCAGAAATGTGCAGACAAGGGCCCCTGCAGCAATACAGGTTCTCTTTTCATGACACAGGACAAAGGAGAATTTAAGCTTGTGATCAGAATTTGAGAGGTTAAAAGTCTCTGCCACACAAGACTGTCAGAATTTGGAGGTCACGCACAAAAATCTGGGGTTGGTGGGGCAAGAAGTGTGTTTATCAATGGGAAAAAGGAAAAAAAAATCCAAGATAACAAATAACTTACCTGCAAAAGGCTTCTTCTGTGTAAGGACTCCCCAAACCACGATGGAAAAGCTATCAAAAACATTTTAAAAAGGTAAAAAAAAATTCTAGAAATTTTTTTAACAAAAAAAAACCTCACAAAAATGTAATTTATTTTCCTTATCCCTCCACTTTTGCACCTAATTCAGCTGATGAACACACACACACACAGAGGAATGAAGCTAAGAACCATGATTTCAAAGTCTAGCTTTGGCAGGGAGGAACCTGAGGCAGCAAACACAGGGACTTGCTGGAGGCTGCCAAGTCCTTGGTAGCATTTACCAACCACTCCACATCCACCCTGACAAAATCAGAGAAAGCATTGCAGTGGGTTTAATTTAATGCTTCTGCCCTGCAAGATGACTTTAAATAAATCAGTTTAATTTAGAATAAGAGGTAATCTTTTTAATCTAAAGCTGTGATTTCCTTTTCCTAACAATCTTGCCATGAAAGAAGAGCCAAAGACCTAGTGATGAAATCCACTGAAGATAACTCAGAATTTTGTCACAGACTCACAAAGTAGGTCATGATGTACCTTTAAAAGGGAAATTAAAGGTGGGCAGAGTGCCTCCCACTGCCAACAAATGATTTTAAGACCCAGGATCACCTGCAGTTTTTAAAAGGCCTCTACCGTACAAAGACTGCAAAACCCAAAGCAAATGTGACACATTTCAAGACAAGGCTCAAATTGGATTTAGGGGTTTCATGCTTTAAAAAGGGCTCATTTTACAGCATTTAGGTGCTTTCATAGCTCACTGACCTGTACACATCATGTTTGGTGTCAAAACACCTGTTTTTTTCCTTGATGCGCTCGGGAGGAAGATAGGCAATGGTGCCACACAAGCCATCCATGCTGATGTCATGGGAATGGGACAAGCCATTGCATTTTGCAAGCCCAAAGTCAGAAATCTGAAGGAAAAAAAAAAAATGGAGGAGGAAGAAGGTGAGAAAAGTGCATGGTACCATCAGACTTTCAAGATGTTCACAAAATATTTTCTGCAAAGAGCAACAGATGCAACAGGATCACCCAACAAATAGAGTGAAGCGCTGTTCAGAAATATTAAGCTAATAAAACATCTCTGGAAGCATAATGCTATGGTATGTTTTTCTTTATGGTTAAGCTAAAAGAAGAAGAAGGAAAAAAAAATAAAGGCAAGCAGTTCTTGCAAGCAGCAGCACGCCAGCCCATTACATAGCAAACACAACAAACAGTCAAGACAATTTATTGTAATTTAAAGCAGTCGAATTTAGCTACTGCAAACTACTTCAATGTAATGATTGGCCCTGCCACCCCCTTTCCCTGCATAACCTCACGCTGCATGAGGTGTTTAAACGCCCTGGCTCTGCAATGAACTCTGGAGAATCACCCTTTCAGGTATCCCTGTTACGCTGACCATGCCAATGAGCACCAAGCCCAACAGCAGAGCCACCAAGTGCTACAAAAACCCACATGGAAACACACACACACACACCAAAAAGCCACACTGGCAACTCTTTCTGGCAGCCAGGAGATCCAGCAAGTTGGTGCAGTGACGCAGGGAGCACAGCTGAAATGAGCACAACAAGTGACAGCAAGTTTATAAAAAGGACACACCTCCACTTTAATTTGAAGTGTCAGGCAAATATGCATTCATTTGCTCTCAAAGGCATACCAATCATCGAGCAAACAGATAGGCCAGGAATTTCCTTTGTCTTACTTATTTCCCACTGGACAAAAATGTCTATATTATGCCAAGTGGTAATTTTAAGAAAAGTCAAGGCTTTTTGGGCCACTGAGCCCACTGATTTTTGTCTACATGTCAGATAAGATTCCCCCTTCCCCTAACTTATACATTCCTTTTATCTAATAAATACTCAGGTTTTTCAATGACTCATTCCCCTTTTGATCTTCACAGCTTCTCCTTTGAGAAAGTTTTCCCTCAAAACAACAAGCATAATTAAAAAAAAGCTTTTCTTTTTTTTTTTTTTTTTAATAGGCTCCGACTGTACGCTTTGAGAAGTTTCTCTCTAAAGATACCACAAAACCAGTTGTAACATGTGTCCATTACTGGAAAGGGAGAAAACTGCTGCCAGCTTCAGCCTCCTGGAGAACAGGCACATTACACAGCCATGCAAGGAATCTCCCTTTGCCATAAAACAAACAAAGCAACCCACACAGCTTCAGCAAGAACGTCTCCCATGGACAAAGCTCAGCAGAGGAATTCTGAGGAGCTGGAAAAGTCCTGCATCCTAAAACACAGGAATGTCCAACCTGTTGTCCCTCTAATCCGTAGGGTAATGTGGGAATGACTTGAGAATAAAAAAAAACACACACAAGGGAAAAGAAATTAAAAGAGGGGGGAAAAAGGGGAAAAGCAAAGTTGTCTGGAGGAATAGTTTTTTATTCTTGTGGAGCTACACTCTCAAGAGAGGGATTGCTGGACTCCTCAGCAAGCCAAGCACTGGAGCCCAGGAAGGCAGCAAGAAACCTTTGTCCACACACCAGGTCACCCTGGGAAGAGTCAGATTGCCCACCACAGGAAATCCAGGTGAGTCTGGGGCACTTGGTGCTCCACAGGAGAACAAAAGCCCAAGCCCAGCATCACAGCAGGCTGTGGTGTCAGGTTCATAAATGAACTGAGCCCTGCAAGTCTGAACGGATCCGAAGCGCTGCTCTCCTTTGATTAACGTGGGGCAGAGGCTTGTGTACACCTCAAGAAATCCAGGCATAATTAAAGCCACACACCTCCCTCTTTGTCTAAACAATGGTGTGTTTCCTACTGCCTGAGTTAAGAAATGAAGATGAAATGCAGACAGCAGGGTGACACTCCTGTGTTTGGAGCCACCAGCTACAGTGTGTGAATCCAAGGCTGGGGGCTAAGGCAGAGCTGAGCACTCCAGACAGGAAAAAGTCACCCTACAAACTAAGAAACAGCTAAGGTGCATAGCATACACCCTCCCTGGGCTAGCAAGAACTTCACCTTGTGGATCTGTCCCTCCCTAGAGTGAAGGACTGGGTGTTATGTCAATAATCATCTGTACAGCAGGGCTTCGATCATACCAAATTCTGCAGGAGAAAGCACTGGAAATTGAGGAATTGTTATCTTGCAGGCTGCAACAAAACAGCAACATTCTGCAGACAGCTTTTTGTGGCTTTTATGAGTTCCTCTAGGGCGAATTTTCCACACTACATGGTGTATTTAGTCATGCAGGCTCTTTAAACACCAGTGGGAACTGTGCAGTGGGTGGAAGATGCAGCCATTTAACTCGCCTGGTTTGCCTTTAAATTGCTTGCCAGGCACCTTGTTCTGCAACTCCCTTGCTGGGGGAGGCAGTGAAAGTGGAGCACCCTTCCCCACTCCTTCCTCCACATCCTTGCTGGTCCCTGCAGCCCACCCCAGGCTCTGCCCTTCCCCTAAATTCCAAAGGAATCCACAGTCTCACTCCTCATGCTGATGCCTTGTGCAGGCTGACCCAGAGCAGAGACTGGACAGAGCTAAAGAATAAAACAGGGATTTATTAAAAGGATCTCCTCCATGGATGCACCTTGGGCAGCACCAGAGCCCAGCCAGGGCTGCACCCAAGATGAACCAAAATGGCCCCAAAATGCACGGCCGGGCACGGGGTCTCTCACTTTGATCAGTTCTGCTCCATTTGAATATTGGAGTGAATGGTCCAATTACAGCTTTTATGCAGTCCCATCCTTCTTGTTTTTTTCTCTTGGGTCCACATTTTTTATGCTTTTGGGCCTGAGATTTGGTCATTTGTCCTTGGTCCCCAGCTAGAGAAGGAATTGTTTTGTCTCCCTACTGTGTGAAGAGAGCTCACCATCCCCTCATATGAAGCTCAGAAGAACACAATAAAGCAGCACAGGATCTAAAAAATATGAAAGCTAAAACCTGAGGCATTAAGGTCAGTGATTTCAGGTGGGTCCCTTCAAAAGCACAGGCAGCAGGGGAGACACGGAGGCGACGGAGTGCTGCGCACAAAACCCACGGGAGCAGGAGCTGGGAGAAGGGGAAGGAGCCTTGGCCAGAGCCCACGCAGGCTCTGGGCTGTTCATGTTCAGGCAGCTCTGCTCCTCCAAGGGCTGCATGAGAGCCAACACGTGAGCACCAAGCAGGGACAAGAGCTGCACGTGTTCTCCTGCCCACTTCCAGCAACGCTCGCTTTACGGAAGGATTCCGAGATCTGAAGATTTCTATTTATTTGTTTTTGTTTTTAGTTCAGTTTGTTTTTCAACTCAATGCATGCAAGACTTTCTCTGCTTCTGCCATTTGTGGATCTTTCCAGTCTAGTTCGTACACTTGCAAAGTTGTAGATGCTTTTTGTAATATTTTGTAATTTATTTTTTTTTAAACTAGAAGATAAACTCACATAACCACAACAGCTACTACAGTCAGCTATTCCCAAGCACTGCAGGGATCTAGTTCCCAGGAACAAAATGAGTGCTTGGAAAGTGTTTCTTTTTCCTGACAGGCTGCCCTGAACTCTGCTCTCACCTCCTGATGTCCTGAACTGTGCACTTAGCTCCTGATGCTTTATGTCATTTTTCTGCAAGCAAAACTCAAGAACCCACTGCAATGGACTCAGGGACAGAGTTCACCAAAAAGTTTTCTGCATCAAATGCACTGGATTAATTTTTAAACTGTGCTCCAACATGCAGTATTTGTCTCTGTACAAAGTCTCTGCACTTGGATATTGTGAATGCTCCCACATCTGTCTGTGGGGTATAAAAGGGTGTCTGGTGGCAGGGGAGGTTTCCTTTTTTTGTTTTTTCTGGGGGAAGGGGGAAAGGCTGTTACATTTTTTGTTCTTTAAAAATGCCTGAAATTTTAAAGAAATTTGCACAGGTCACAGATTCGGACTACTAAAAATTAAGACTAAAAATTAATTCCAAATAATACCAACATAATGTGCATTTCAAACCTATGTCTTTATGAATAGGTTTCTTTTAATGAATGCACTTCAGTTACCTTCTAAAATAAACTTTTCTGAAACAGACTGTATTTCCAACCTTCCCTGAAACTTTTAACTCCTCCAAACCAATTTCAAGTGGGACATTTGTAATGCTCTTTTCAGAAGCAGCACAACCCAAAGCCAAACACCCGTTTTAATCCATCGTGAATCTGCGTTACCGTAACAGGGATGGTTTTGTTCCCTCCCCTACCACCACCATCAGATCAATCAGAGAATTGATCAAGGTGCAAACCAGCTTTGTTGGTTGGGATTAGAGAGCCATGCAACAACAGCCCTGCATGGAAACCCTGATCAGGAAGGGTAGGAAACAAGCAGAAGGGCCACACAAAACAAAGGCTCTCCTCATCTGTAACAACAGGAGAGAAATTGCAGCTGATAAAAAAGTGGCTGTGCTACCTACATCAGGCAGTCTAATAAAAAGAGACAACTGCTCTTTACCAGCCTGGCCTCTGGGTATTGCTTGGACCTACAGTTAACAACCTACATGAAGAAGCTTTCTGATCATTAAATTTGCCATCTGACTAGGCTGCTTCTAACTTCATTCTCAAAAATTTTGCAGCTCTGTAGCAAATAAAGTGAAGACCACAAAGGCAACACCATCAGCACGGTACAGCACAGCAGCAAATTTCACGTTGGTTTAAACTGGAGGACTGGGGAGGGGAGAAAAGCAACTACAGAGAGCTTAAAGCAGTGCACAGCTGAGAGCAGCTCGTTCTGCTTCAAGTTCCTTAAAACCAAAATGTAGGAGATGAAAAACAACTGGTCAGGCTTGTCTCTGTGTGTACAGGAACCCACACATATATACATGTATGTCTCTGTGTGTATCTGTACAAATATATATATATATATATATATGACAGGAGGAGGAGCTGCAAAAAAACCCAGGCTGGATAGTGAGAGAAACAAGAGCTTAAAAGTAATGTTTCTGCCCGAAAGTATTAAACTGCATGTTGGCTTAATTTTAAACAAAAAAGTAACACTCTTCTTGACCACGAGATTTTGGAAGACAGGAGAGCTGTGAAGCAGCAGCAGAGATCACGAGGGCACGGTAGCTGGCAACAAGCTGGGCATGAGATTTCTGCACGTGGTGGGGTGTTTATTCTCCTACCAAGGGCCCTGCAGAGAGATCACATTGCAGCAGGGAAGGAGCAAACTCCCAGCCCACGAGGGCAGCGCTGGAATGTGGCACTGCTTCCCCCCGTGCCAGCGATTGCCACATCACAGCAGCTCAGGGGACACATCCAGAATGTGTGTGGAGGGCAGCAGAGCTGAAGGATGAGCTCAAAAGATGTGGTTGAGCAAAGAAATAGATGTCAGACAGCGTGTAAATATTGGAAGATTGAAGATGAGGAAGACTGGAGAAGGGGGCGAGGGAGGATCTTGGTACAAATAGGAGAAAAGGGTTGACATGAAGGAAGGTGGAATAATCCTGCCAAGGAAAGCACAACACTGGGCTTTAAGGCAAACAAGATGGAGCAGGACATGGCAGGGAAGGGAGCTCCCAGCACCAACTCACAAGGGAGGATGGATGCATCCACCTTCCAAAACACAGCAAACCTTTACCTTGCGCTGTTCACGTTACATACAAACATCTAAAATCACCAGGGAATCCCCCAATGTGCCTTTGGTAAAGTTAATATCTGTCTATCTATATCCCTGCCCATCCTCCTAATTATCCTCCCAGTTCAGCACAGGCTTATGTAATGGCCAGGCTTTATGATATGGAGGCACCCACTTGATGATAAGTTGTGCTCAGCAGCACTGCCTGAGTCACCAGCCTCACTCAGGGCTTTACAGTGAGCACAGCACTCGTAAAAGGAGCAGGGTGTGTTTGCATTTAACTGCAGGATGGCACAGCAGCATTTCCAGTGCTCTCCCCTGGAAGACTGACTGCTTCCTGGCTCAAGGGCAAACAGTTTGTAAAAGTCCTCCCAACCTCCAAACTCTTCTTTTGCAGTCTGCAACATCTCTTCGCTCACCTTAGGACTCTATTAGGGACAGGTCACGCACTAAATTAATGCTGACATTTAAAAAACACTTCAATCAGCAGCTCCCATTAGCCTTCCAGCAAGAAAATGCACATTAAATCAAGCTGCAGGGTCTGAAATTTAATTGTAAATTTCAGGTCACACAAAAAGAAGGTTCGGGGCCACATTTTTAAAGGGAAGGAGCCTCACAGAATATGTTCATCTCTCATTTTGCATATGGGTTCCTGCTTTGCTTCTTGGAGGGCTTTCCAGGATGCCTGTGGATGTAAAAGACTGCTGGCTGGAAAAGGTTTGGCTCAGACCATTCCTTTCTGGACTCCATGGAAAGGATGTGAAGACCTTGATGTGTTTCCTACAGAAGCACATCAGGGATGTCAGCAATGACCTCACCAGAGACTTTTCTATTTTTGTACATTTTGCACTTTGCCCCCTCGTGTTACATCACCACCCAGATATGGGCTGTGCATCAGGCACTTCAACCTCCTGAAACAGTGAGAAAAACACAGCCTTGCTATCTGGGCTCATGGATGAGTCAAGAATCAGGAATTTAAGAAGTTATGCAAGCAAGCATGAACTTTTAAGTAAATAAATACTTAGCAAAGGTCTCTCAGCACTATTGTGTGAGAACAGGCTTTCAACAGTTGAAATCCTGATGTCCTGGTCATAATAGCATGACCACCTGCAGATGCCTCCTACCTCAGAAAGAAAATCCTTCTAAGAAATAAAGGAATAAGAGGTGTAGTAAAAAAACTGAGACCATCACAAGTGTGACTTCATTAGTGCCACACACCTCTTATGGCTCCAAATCTATCATGACATCAGGAAATCTGTCTTTATTTAATGAAAACTTCATTTTTAGAATGATAAAGGCAAGACCAAAGGCACTTGATCAGTAAGGGGGCCAGATAGATTATGGCATTGCTAAAAAAAATTGAACACTAAAAAAAAAAAAAAAAAAACCAAAATACCCAAAAAAAAAGAACAGGGAAAAAACTCTATTTCAGCCTCTGTGCTCTCTAAAAAGAAAGTTGAGAAAGCAAGCACAAGCTCCCCGGTCCAGCTGACCACAGAACCTCCAGCAGAGAAGGCTAACAAGTTTGCCTGTTTACTCTGGAAATGGATAACGAAAATAATTTCATGCTGTTATAGCCACAAAAGAAATTCCTTTCAGTGACCTCTGCCATGCATGAACAGTCAGGACAGAGATCCTTCCTCACTGTACATGCCCCTGAGCAAATGGAAATGAGCTGCCTCTGGGAAGGCTTCCCCAGGCTCCAGCTGTAAATGAGATCTGTGCATTTAGGGGTGCAGACAAAGACCCAGAACAAGGCAATCGTGGCAACTGTGGAAGTGGCTGAGATGATTTAGAGGTTCACACCACTTTTCTCCCCCCTGTTCTCAAAGAAATTTGTAGCAGGACCCATTAGGTATGAGTTCCTGGGTTCCTGAATGCAGTTAAGAGATTCAGTTCCTGAACTCAGATGCAGTTCCTGAACTGCATCCTTCTAAAATTTCAAGGGGGTTCTCACAAGTTCCCTAACCACACCTCTATTTATCTACTAAAATAAAATGCATAAAATGTATAAAATGGTGCAAAAGCAACCAGGCACATTTCTTAAAGGGCTCTATTTGGGTGGATTTTAACGTGGGAATCAGAGGGGTTGGCTCAGTGAGCATTTCTCTCATTCCAAAGGAACGCTGCTGGTTTCTCTCAGGCTTTTTGCATCTGGCAGGGGCCACGGATACCCTGGCACAGAGCAGCCAGTGCATACCTTGACATGGTAGTGGGCATCCAGCAGGATGTTTGCAGGCTTGAGGTCCAGGTGGAGCAGGGGAGGGGACATGCAGTGCAGGAAGTTCATGCCCACCGCGGTCTCGTGGATGATGCGGAAGCGCAGCTCCCAGGGCAGGGGCTCGGAGGCCAGGAGCTTCTCCAGGGAGCCTGTCTCCATGTATTCCATGACCAGGCCCACTGGCTCTCTGCAGATGCCATAAACAGGGAGGATGTAGCG
>WBNP01004186.1:59316-72517 GCA_013401095.1 Passerina amoena | reverse complement strand
GACACTGAACTGACCATCAGCCCCAGGGCACTGAACTGACCATCAGCTCCAGGGCACTGAACTGACCATCAGCCCCAGGGCACAACTGACCATCAGCTCCAGGGCACAACTGACCATCAGCTCCAGGACACAACTGACCATCAGCTCCAGGGCACTGAACTGACCATCAGCTCCAGGGCACAACTGACCATCAGCCCAAGGACACTGAACTGACCATCAGCCCAAAGCTGAAGGAAATTTCCTTTATCCTGCAATGTTCCATGAACATCCTGAGATGTTCCAAGTGCCCCAAAGCCTCTGTGAGCACAGACAAAGCTTCCTGGAATGACTGTGGAAGCATCCCTGTTTTCCTTCTCAAATGAGCAGGAAAAGCAGAAATGAGTCAAAGCTGTAGATTATCTTCACAGGACATCCCACATCTCCTAATCCCCCTCTCTGCTCATCAAACCACCAGGAACTGTGGAAGAAGCATTTTTAGGAATTTCCAGAAGCACTGGGAACATTCCTCTGGGAACAAGCAACAAGCCTCTAAAACTATTCCAGCCCCAATCCAGGCTGCGTTTAAGGGACAAAACTGACAGACAAATGGGGAAATGACAAAATTCCTACCTGGCTTATGCTTGATATTTGCTTTAGATCCACACTTGGAGGACACTTTGGAAAGGTCAACCTTCTTGTTCTGGATCTGCACCTGGGGAGACAAAAAGCAGCAGCTGAGCACAGAGAGAGCCCTGCAGACTCTGGAGGCCAGAGGGCACCTCAGGCTGTGCTCTGTGAGCCTGTGTCCCTGCTCTCATCACTGCTCCTGCAGATTCCCAGAATCCTGCCTGCCATTCCTGTGCCACTGGCAGCCCAGAGCCAGGGGCCAAAGTGAGACAGAGCTGAGACAGACAGCAGGACAGAGGGACAGAACCACCACAGGGCTGGGCTCAGGCACAGCCATGGGACACAGCAGCCCTGGGACAGGGACAATAAAAGCCAAATCTGCTGCCAGGGTCCCCACATGGCTCCTGCCCAGCCTGGGACACAGCCATGGCCTGGGGCCTCCTCAGGGAGCCCTGCTGCAGGGAAGGGCTGTGCCACCTGCTCTGCTCTGCCCTGCACCATCACATCCAGCCTGGGGAGGAGAAGCTCCAGGGAGAGCTCAGAGCCCTGCCAGGGCCTGGAGGGGCTCCAGGAGAGCTGGAGAGGGACTGGGGACAAGGCATGGAGGGACAGGACACAAGGAATGGCTCCCACTGCCAGAGGGCAGGGATGGGTGGGAGATTGGGAATGGGGAATTGTGCCCTGGCAGGGTGGGCAGGCCCTGGCACAGGTGCCCAGAGCAGCTGTGGCTGCCCCTGGATCCCTGGCAGTGTCCCAGGCCAGGCTGGACAGTGGGAGGTGTCCCTGCCATGGCAGGGCTGGCACTGGGTGAGTTTTAAGGTCCCTCCACTCCAAGCAGCCTGGGATTCTCTGAGGGATCTGGTGCCCTGCTGGAATGCCCTGCTCCAGGAACCCACCCCTCTCCAAGACAAGGGCAGGGGTGAGAGCAGCCACCAGCTGGAAGCTGCAAACTCAGTTCTGCTCCAGGTCAGATCACAGAGGAAACCCAAGGATTTCCTTTCCAGTATGAGAAGAATTCCCTGACCACCAGCTGCTCTGGGAGGTTACTGAGAGCTCTCAGGAGAATCTGCCAGAACTCCTCCAGGGGAATCAGGGATCCTCCTGCTCTGTGCCCACGAGGAGCCCCAGGATGCTGCAGGGGGAGCAGGGCAGCCCAGCTCAGCTCCTGCCAGCTCCCACGTCCCCAGCTCAGGGACACCCTCCAAAGGTCACTCACAGACCCTGACTTGCTTTTCTCAGGAGTGAATTTACTACAGGTTTAATCAGCAGTCCTTGCTTGCTCAGAACTGAGCTGAGCTGAAATGTGTTTCACAGAATGCACCTGGAAATCTGCTGTTTGTTACCAGCTGTGACTCCTGCCCTGAGATCCCAAGTGTCCCACCCTCAGGGAAGGGTCTGTTGGTAGAACTTCAGCAGGAGCTGGGTTTGGGATTGCACTCAGAGAGCCAAGCACAGACTCTGGTGCCAGAAATGAACTCTGGGGCTTTGGCTCAGGTGGGAAGTTTGGCCTCAGCTCTTGTTAGCTTGTGTGCCCCTGACCAGATTCCAGAGCAGGACAAGCCCAAGGCCAGGGGAGCACAGGGACACTCCAAACTCCCTTCCCAAACCTCCTTCACCCACAGACAGTGGCTGCACTTGGGGAAATCCACCTCTGTTCTGCTGTCTTGGAACAAAAAGCTTGCTCAGAGGTTGGGCTCCATGGTCTTGGGGATCTTTTCCAACCTCAGTGGTTCTGAGAGTGGGAAATACTAAACAAAAAACCATCCAACCCTTTTCCCCAGGAACTGGACTGTGTTTGTGTTTCTGGTGGGCAGCAACAGCAGCTGCTGCTTTTGGGCACAGCTCCTGGGGAATGTGGGCATGGACAGGAATGATCTCCATGGGCAGAGGGGGCAGCTGAGCCAGCCTGGGGTGGGGTGGCAGCACAGTGTCCACCCTGCAGTGTCCCTGCCAGGCTGGGCAGGGCTGGCAGCAGCCTGGGACAGGGAAGGAGTCTCTGCCATGGCAGGGGTGGCACTCAATCATCTCTGAGTCCTTTCCAACCCAAGCCATTCCATGGCCATCACCTCCTAAAGCTCCACCAGGAATTGTTTCCAAACCACAGCACTCTTGTCCACAGGATCCTGAAAGCTCTGACTGAAGCACAGACCAGAACAGACCTTCCAGACAGACCCACCCGGGAATCCAACACTGGGAATTCTATCAGAAGTGATCACCACAACTACCTGAGCAAGAAAACATCTTGGAAGAGATCACTAACATCACAGTGCTCCAAAGGGAAGATACAAAAATGAATAAATAAAAATAAAAACATCCACACTGCCTGTGTTGGAGGGCTGGGAATGCTCCCCTGGAGCTGCTCTGGGAGCATTTGGAGCCTGGAAATGAGCTTTTGGCTCAGAAAATGCAGAATAAAGAGCTGCTTAGGGAGCTGAGCAAGGAGCAAAAGTGCAGTGGTGAAAGGAGAGTGTGGGAGAGGAGAGGAAAGCAGGGACACAGCTGTCCCCAGGGCTGGCAGTGCAGAGGGAGGGACAGGACGGTGACTCACGAGCAAAGGACACTTCATGACACAGTTAATCAGGCAAGGCAGGATCCCCACATGCCAGCCCCATTTCTGCAGCCTGGAAGAGCAGGGAAGGCTCCTGTGAGGCTCCTGAAAGGCTGAGCAAGGCAAGGTGGACACTCTGAGGTGGCTTATAAAATACAGCTCCTTGGAGAGCATGCACAGGGAAATGCCAGCAGCTGCTCCAGAGCTGTCCCAGGGTGGCCAAAGGCACTTCTGGGACAGGCTGGGGACAGCACCAGGGGAACAGGCACCAGGAACAGAAACAGGGCTCCAAAGCCCCTGAGGGCTCCCCATGGACACCAGGGCTCCAGGCCAGCATTCCCAGGTATCCTGGGGGAGCATTTCCATGGGAAACACTCCCAGGAACACAGTGTAAATCATGGAAACAGCAGAGAGAACCACAAACCCCAAATCCCCAGAGCAGGGATGTGGGTTCAGTGGCACAGGTGTGACTTCAGCATCTCTGGCCAGCCTGGAGGGAAGCAGGTGTCAGGAACCCACATTTGGCAGCCACTTGCAAAGATTTGGGGAAAAGTCAGTCATGGAGAGGTTCAGCCAGCTGGACGTGGATTTCCCAGGAGAAGTGGCCCCCAGCTGGGTCCACAGGCAGGTCCTGAGCAGGGTTTGTGCCACTGCACAGGCTCTGACCAGACACCCTGGGCACCTCAGCAGATGTGGCAGCTGGACATCCCTCCCTGGGAACCCAGGATATTTAAACATCTCAGAACAAACTTCCTTGGGCTCAGGTCCTTCAGTGCCTTTGAAGCCACCCAAACTTTGCATTGCTGAACCTGCCCTGTGCCCAGAGCCCAGCCCAGGTTTGTCAGAGCAGCACAGATCTGAGCCCCCAGGCCCTGCTCGTGCTCTCCCAGCCTGTAGGGGCTGGACAGAGAACCTGGCTTGCCTGGCAGACACCTGGAGCACCCCACACCCTAAACCAAGCTGCAGACACCACCAGATTAACTTTCTATTTTAATAAGCTCAGCCCTGCTGCCACAGATACCAGCAGCCTTTAAATTTAGAAATTAATCTCAGCTCAAAGGTTAAGTCCCAGAGTCTCTGCCTGCTCCAAGTGCCTTTTATGAAACAAGGAGTGAATGAGTGTGGCTCCAGCTGGCCCTGAGAGCCAGGGGAGAGTTACAGGCACTGCCAGGCCATGATGGATCTGCTCTGGGGGATGCAGGCTCCAGGCAGGTCAGAGGTGAGCTCAGACCCAGGCTCAGCCACGTCCCCACCCCTGTGTGGGTCACAGCCAGCCCAGGGAGCAGGACCAGCCCAGGGAGCAGGACCAGCCCAGGGAGCAGGACCTGCCCAGGTGCAGCTGAACACTGAAACAAACCCCCCTGCTCAGCCTGGCAGCCCCAGAGCAGGGCAGGAATCGTCCAGGCTGAGCTGTGCCCAGGAGCCCTGGGCTCTGCCACGGCTCCTGCCTGCAGCACAGCACTCCTGGGGCTGGCACCCCCAGCACAGCAGAGAGAAGCAGTTAGCAGACACACAGCTTGCCCAGACCCATACTTACATTCCCACCTCCAGGGACATGCTTAATATTGTCCTTGGAACCACACTTGGACTGAACATGGCTGTAGTTCGCTTTTTTGGAGACTATCTGGACCTGGAACGTCACAGAACGGAGACAACACAAGGGAAGAGGACTGGTTAGAGATGGCACTGTGCAGGGCACCAGGGCTCCTGGGCACCATGGACCCTGAGGAGCTGCACCCAGAGCTGGGGAAGGCACCAAGGAGAGAGTGAGAGACAGTGAAGGACAGGAGGCTGCACAGACAGTGTTAGTGCCAGGCTGGGAGTGCCCAGGGACCCTGCAGAGCCCTGGGGTGGGGTGGGCTGGGGCTACCCAGGGCCTGGAAACCCTCCTGGGGCAGGGCCAGCCAGCCCAGAGGGGTGCAAAGGGAATGCCCAGGGCATGGAAACCTCCCTGGGGCAGGGCCAGCCAGCCCAGAGGGGTGCAAAGGGACTGTCCATGGCATGGAAATCCCCCTGGAGCAGGGAGAGCCAGGTGGGATGGGACTGTCCATGCCCCAGGAGGCTCCTGGGAGGTTTCCAGGGACAGGGGCTGCAGGTGGATCCCACCTTTGTCCTTTCCAGGGACAGCTGGCCAGAGCAGGGAGAGCCAGCCCTGGGAGCCACCACTCCCAGCACGCTGTGAGCTGCTCCATGCCCATAGCTGGGCTGGCTCCAGCGCTGGAAAATGTCCCCCCACAGCCCTGGGCAGTAGAGCTGGGTCTGAGGAACATTCTGCTATTGAAGGTGGTCACACCTTCAGCTGAATGGCCTCAGGTGAGTCCCAGGTTAATGAAATTGTTTCTCCTTCACACTGACTCAGATGAAGGGTGTGAGAATGTGGTTGGTGTGGCTTGGCAGTGCTGGCGATGGTTGGACTCCACGATCTCACAGGGCTTCTCCAGCCTCAGTGAGTCTGATTTTTAAGGCAAGAGGAGAGGTTTGGGTGAGCTCTGCTCACAGCAGTAGCTGGGTTAGACACCAGTGTTTACAGAGGTTAGTTACAACACAGGTTTAGTCTGGAGCTGAGTTATTCACCACAGCACAAGCAGGCCCCAGCTGGATCCTGGCTCCTACAAGGTGACAAGCTTGGAGCACAGCAGGGATCACCCAACACTCTCAGCTGGGCAGGCTCCCAGAGCTCCTCAGCCAGGTCTGAAAGGCTGGACCCAGGAACAGCAGCTCTGGGAACACACCTGTGCCATGGAGTGTGGGGTGCTTCACTGACTCCCTACAGGTACAAATCCTGCTCATTCCTGACCATTCCTGCCTGGCAATATTGGAATTAATCTGTGGCACTCCCACCTCACACCATCCACTTGGACTTTGGAGTAAACCCATCCAGTGGTGATGGCCTAAGGCTTGGAGTTACAGAGTTTTGGTACAACTGGGCTGGGAATATTGCAGGGAAGATGTGAATTCCTACATATTGTGCAGCCCTAAAAGGAGCAGCTGTGAACTCAACCCCTCTGCCTCATTACAAACTGGTTCTGTGTGTGGAGAACTGGTTTAAGGGAAACCCTCTGACTCCAAGTTAAGCCTGTATTAACCTGGCAGTGAAACAGGAGGAGTCTGCTCTGCAAACCTCTCCAGCAGCAGTGGAGAGGGTCCCTCCCTGGAGGACTTTCCCTGGGAACATCTCAGGGTGCAGGGGAGAGAAGGGGAGGTGTCTGTGCAAGGACAGTGCCACTGACAGGAGAGAGCAGGACAGCTGGAGAGGAGGGACAGTGACTCAAAATGGAAACGTTTTCCTTCATCTCCCCCAGAGAAAAGTGTGAAAGCAACTCACTTTCCCATTGGGCTGTTTGGGGACCCCCTCTTTTGCTGCCACTTTAGGAGCCACTTTAGTGCCCGCGCTGGGCTCAGAGCTGGGCGCGGCGCCGGCTGACTCTGGCCTTTTCTCTACCTTCCCCTGGATGGAGACAAAGGGATGATTTCACCAGCAAAAGCAGAAGTTGGGCAGGAGCACGGGAACACGAGAGACCTGCTGCAGGAGACCCAGGAGAACTCCCTGCCTGCTCTGATTCCCAGGCCAAGGATCATCCCATGCCCGGGAGCGGTGACACCAAGGGCACAGCAGTGCCCAGCCCAGGGCACAGAGCAAAGATTCACTTCTCAGAAAGCTCCTGGTGCCCTTCCCCAGGATCCAAGCAACTCCAGGGCAATGATCCTGCCAAAAAAATCCAACCAAATCCCTGGGGAGACCAAGAGCAGAGCAGGAGCAGCTCCTTCACGTGGAGGACATGGTGCAGGTCTGGGAGGTGAGGACACCCAGGGCTGGTCTGGGGCTCTGAGGGCTCTGCTGGACACACACCCTGAGCTCCCAGCTCAGATTCCCACCCAGCCTCGCTGCACTCAGCCTTGGAGCCCAACAGCTCCTTTAGTTTTTACCTACCAAAAGGCAGGTGCACCCAGAGAGTCCAGCTGAGCAGAAAATTGAAGGAAAATTTACAGGTTTCATAAAAATTCAGCAACTACCTGATGATAGCCATTGTTTTTGCTAGTTTAGATGCAGGGAAGTGCAGCAGGACCTGCATTTTTGGGGGGGGGCTCAGCATAAATCTTGTGTTTCACTAACCTACAGACCAGTGAACAAAAAAACCCAACACTACAATAATTCTCAGACTCTAAAAACAGCTCAGTGTGGACAGGACTACAAAAAGGACAATTTGCTTAACAAGGCAATTGTTAGGATTTAATAACCCTATGAAAATATTTAGAAAATGAAGGACAGAGCAATTAAATGCAAATTAAAGTCCCCTGAGCTGACAGAACGAGGGCTGTGCTGTGCTGCTGCCCAGCCAGGAGCCTGCTGCCTCTGAGGATAAATCCATGCTGCATCGATGCTGTCTGGGACACACAACACCCAGCCAGGAGTGCCCTTGACTTTAATGTGCCTGAGAGCAGATTAAAGCTCTCCCAGCATGGAACGTGCTCCCTTGGCAGCAGATTAAAGTTCTGGGCTGGGTTATTCAGCACCACAGAGCTGCAGCAAAGAGAATGGAAAGATCTGTGTCCCACTGGGGGGGAGGCACAGCCCTCTGGCTGCTGCTGACACACGTGGCCAGGCCAAGGCTGGGCTTACACAACAGCTAAGCAGGGCTCTGTGGTTCTGCATGGCCACGTTGCTCAGCAGGGGCTGCAGGTGGATCCCACCTTTGTCCTCTCCATGGGAGGTGCTGATGCTGGAAGTGCCACCTAAGGGCACTAAGAGGCAGCGAGAGCCCCAAGTTTCATCTCTGGAAATGATTTTCCAGCACTTGTGTCTCCTCGTGCCCACTACGGGTGGTTCCAAAAGACTCATTCCATGTCAGCTTTGGGCCTGAGGAGTTAGGCATGGGAAAGGTGCTGTGCAATCTAGATTTGCCTCATCCTAGTGCACTATTCCACCTTCTGTACCATTCAGCAGGCAGCTCCTCCACCCAAGGGCATAGGGCAGGACTATGGACAGGACTGAGGGTGTTTCTGTGCCAGGCTTGGGGCAGGAGAGCAGCAGCAGTGGAGCTCTGCGTTCTGCTGTGGAGCAGGGCTGGCTCTGGGGTGGCTCCCGCGCTCTGCCCAAGCAGGACCCAGCGAGGAGCCAAGAGAGCAGTGAGGACACAGCCACCATCCCGCAGAGCCGGCACAGAGCCCAGAGCAGGCAGGGAGGGCAGGCAGGGAGGGCAGGGCTCACCTTTCCCCCGCCGGGCTGGTGTTTGATGTTGTCGGTGGAGCCCACCTTGGAGCGGACGTGGCGCAGGTCGGGCCCGGCGGCGCTGGCGGGGCGCGGGGCCCGGGCCGCGGGCCCGGTGCTGCCTTTGCTGCCCGGTGCTGCCTTGCCCGCGGCTTTCTTGGCGTCCGCAGACACCGTGGAGGCCGTGGCGGCTTTGGGGGCGGCGGATTTGGGCTTGGGCCGGCTGGGGGCCGTGCCGGGCACGCTGGAGGCCGCGGTGGAAGGAGTGGTGGCGCTGCTCTTGGTGGTGCTGCCCGGAGCGCTCTTGGGGCGGCTGGAATCGGCTGTGGGATCGCGGGGAGGGAAGGGGAGATCAGGGTCAGGTACAGAACGGCCTAAGTCACACAGAACTGCCTGAGACACATGGAACTGCCTCAGTCACATGGAACTGCCTCAGACACACAGAACTGCCTCAGACACACAGAACTGCCTCAGTCACACAGAACGGCCTGAGACACACAGAACTGCCTGAGACACACAGAACTGCCTCAGACACACAGAACTGCCTCAGTCACACAGAACGGCCTGAGACACACAGAACGGCCTCAGTCACACAGAGCTGTGTCAGTCACACAGAACTGCCTCAGACACACAGAACTGCCTGAGACACACAGAACTGCCTCAGACACACAGAACGGCCTCAGACACACAGAACTGCCTGAGACACACAGAACTGCCTCAGTCACACAGAACTGCCTGAGACACACAGAACTGCCTCAGTCACACAGAACTGCCTGGGACACACAGAACTGCCTGAGACACACAGAACTGCCTCAGTCACACAGAACGGCCTCAGTCACACAGAGCTGCCTGGGACACACAGAGCTGCCTCAGTCACACAGAACTGCCTGAGACACACAGAACTGCCTGAGACACACAGAACGGCCTCAGACACACAGAACTGCCTCAGTCACACAGAACTGCCTCAGACACACAGAACTGCCTCAGTCACACAGAACTGTGTCAGTCACACAGAACTGTGTCAGTCACACAGAGCTGCCTCAGTCACACAGAACTGCCTGAGACACACAGAACTGCCTGAGACACACAGAGCTGCCTCAGTCACACAGAACTGCCTCAGTCACACAGAACGGCCTGAGACACACAGAACTGCCTGGGACACACAGAACGGCCTCAGTCACACAGAACTGCCTGAGACACACAGAGCTGCCTCAGTCACACAGAGCTGCCTCAGTCACACAGAACTGCCTCGGACACACAGAACGGCCTCAGTCACACAGAACTGTGTCAGTCACACAGCCCAGCACGAGCTGGCACCCCAAAGATCAGCTCATCCCAGCCCTGCCACGGCAGGGACACCTTCACTGTGCCAGGTGCTCCATGCCCCATCCAGCCCAGCCTGGGACACCCCTGTTCCCAGAGATGTACAGGAACCCCCTACTGACCCCAGCCCCAAAGGGGATTGGATTCAGACTGAGGAAACAGCCTCAGGGTGTGCTAGGTGAGGTTCAGGTGGACACTGGGAATATTCCATCCTGGAAAGAGCTGCCCAGGGCACTGGTGGTTCCCCATCGCTGCAGGGATGTGACACCCACGTGGATGTGGCACTGGGGACATGGGCAGTGCTGGGGACAGGGGCTCCATGGCCTTGCAGGGTTTTCCCAGGTGGATTTCCCAGAGCCCAGGTGAGCAGTTACCTGAGGGAGACTTGGCAGGAGGTTTCTTGGCATCTGCCGGCTTCGCGTCCGTCTTGATGGCTGCCAACACAAACCCAGCGGTCAGGGGAGATCCCGGCACATTCCAGCCTGGAACCAGCCCAGGATTCACTGCTCTGTGGGAGCACCTGCAGCCTGGGCAGCTCCTGCTGCCACCAGAACCCCTCGTGTTTGGCAGCCAGAGCACCAATCCTTGTCAAAGGATCCTTGCTCTGTGACACCACACACCTGGGGAAGGGCTGCATTTTGTTTCTCCTCATATTAACTTCCTGAATCTGACAGCACTCACTGGGAATATTTTAATTCTGCCCCATTTTCATTTCCTTAAAAACCCCAACCAAGCAAAAAACTCTCCCCAAAACTTTTCCCTTCTTTACAAAGGAATAAAAGCAGCCCCACATTTGTCCTTGCCCAACCTTGCTCTCACTGCCAGACCAGTCCTACCCTGTGCCAATTTTCTTGCACAGGAGCTATTGCACATATTTTGGCTGCTATTTTAATTGTATAAACCCAAAAATCAATCCCTAAACTGAGCTGCCTTTGGGCAAAGCCCAACGATCATGACCTGATTACACTGCACAGAGGACACTCCAAACCAGGGATGCAGCCACACTTCTCCAGGCAGGAGAAAACCAAACACCAAATTGATCAAGGCAAAAACCATGGACTGAAAAATAGAAATGGGACTTTATTTTAACAAACTCTTTGATCATGAAATTGTAGGGAGTGCTTTTACTATCAGTGATGAGCACATTTGGGTAAATTCTGCTTCATTTCAACAGCCAAAGGAAGGCAACATTGAAAAGAAATAATGAATGGAAAAGACTCAAGTCAGAAATTATGAAAACCCTCATTTTTAAAATATTTAATTTCCATTAAGTCTCAGATTTTTAGACACACTCCAGCAGATTTCAGGGTCCTTTATGGAATATCAATACCAAAAAGACCAAGGGGAAGAGGCAGATAACTTCAGGCCAAGTTAGTTTGGATCATTCCACCCTGACTTTGCTAAAAGCATTCAATTAAACACCCCAGATAAGATTCCAGCTAATGAGGTGAAACCCATTTAGATAATTTAATAAGGCCTAAAGGATGGATACATAATTAATAGCAAACACTTCAAACAAGGGGCTGGCAAACCAACCTAATTTCATTCCTCGAGACCACAACTTTAATTGGGGAAACTGCACGGACAGAACAGCCTTAGGTTTGTGTAAAAGGCAGAGGAATATTATGTTACATTAATATACAGAGATGTTTTGTCTGCTGGTGTCAGTGGGGAGCCAAATGCTGAACACTTCCATCGGTATGAACATGAGGTGCTGAAAACCCAGAGAGAGCCCCTGGGACAAGGGTCTGTGTGACAGACTTTGATCTGTGCCTGATCTGAAGGGCTGAGCGTGGTCTTGTACAAACATTAAAGTCATCTCCACAGGGAGGGGGGCAAAAACTAATGAAGAAATCAAATTAAAAATCAAAATATCAAGCCCCACATAACCCTCTGCTCTCCTTTAGCAGAGAAAATGACTGACCTGAAAATACCTGAAAAAGGGGAACTGTGGAATGTCAAACCTGGCCTTTACACACACATTTCATGTGAGACAATGACTGAAACTTGATGGCAGCTGTGACCCCAAGAGCTCCAGGTGTTCCCACCCACATCTCACCCAAACCAAACCACACCAAACCAAATAAAACCAAACAAAACCAAACCAAATAAAACCAAACGAAACCAAACCAAATGAAACCAAATCCAACCAAACCAAACCCAACCCAATCACACCAAACCAAGCCACACCAAACCAAACCAACCGAAACCAAAGCAAACCAAACCCAACTCAACTACACCAAACCAAACCCAACTCTGAGCATTGGGCTCATGATTCCCTTGAGGGTCCAGGGCACCTTCCACCCTCTGTCCCACCCCTGCTTCCACCTCACCCAGAATAGGACCCCCTGCTCTTCCCATTCCTGCCTTCCCTGTGCATTTCCAGGTCCAGATCCAAATTTCTCAGCCTCCCCATGGAGTCCCTCCAGCTGACCTCATCCTCCCTCACCCCAGGGCCCTGCCTGTGCCCTGGCAGGGTCCCACCACGTTCCTGGTGCCACAGCCCCTTGCCCTGCACCTCCTGCCTCTTGGAACAGCTCCCTGCAGCTCTGCATCGCTGCCTCCATCTCCTTTCAGCAGCAAACACTGCTTTGTTTGTGGGGCAGCAGAAATGAGCCAAACTCATTAGAACAGATCCTGCATTCCCGGGCTCCCATTTGCCTCCAAGACCACACAAAATGAGTTTTACTCACAAAATGAGTTTATCAGATAGGATATGTGGCTCTTGGAACGTGCAACACCTTCTCTATACTTGATTAATTAGATTTTCCCCCAGAGCATAAAGTCTGGGATGTCCATCAGGCCAAATCCATCCCAGCACAGCTAAAACATGACAATTCTTTTGGGAAAGCTGGGATAGGAATCCATGCTTTGAGATTCAAACCAATCTGTGTCATTTTACACTTTTATTGACAAATTTTGCCACTGAGGCCCAGTAATTTGAAAAGGCTTGAGAAGACCTGACTATAATCTTATCTGATGTTAAATCTCTCAAGTTCCATTAAAAGGAGTGAGAACAGTGTCAGTTTATCTAAAACACTGCTCAGGTTTCCTGTGGAACTCATGGGAAGTTCCCTCTTTAGCAGCAGTACGAGTGGGACACAGTTTTTGGATGAAGCTGATGTGATTTCAGCTCCAAATTCTTCCTGCTCTACTAAAAACCCTCCACTTTTGCTCAACCCTTCTGGATTTCACACACCAGTTTAGGTGTTTCAAGTCCTCTTCTAAGATTTGCTTTTTTGAACTTTTATTTAGTGTTTACTAAACCCTTCTGGATTTCACACACCAGTTCAGGTGTTTCAAGTCCTCTTCTGAAGATCCGTTTTTTTGAACTTTTATTTAGTGCTTATTCTGTTCCTATGGCAAAACACAGAGGGAATAGAATGCCCACTCTTAAATCAAGTGTGTCCAGTAATTGCATTAACCCTGGATCACACACAGCTGATGGAGGCTGGCCCTGAAGGGAATTTGGAAGAGAAGAACACTTGAGCCACTGTCAGAGTCCAGGCAATGCT